>OLKM01002284.1:69390-74390 GCA_900291075.1 Melanogrammus aeglefinus | reverse complement strand
CTCTGTGTGCACGCACACACCACACACGACACACACACACACAGCAGCACACTCTTTCTCACACACACACACACACTCTCACTCACACACACACACACACACACACACACACACACACACACACACACACACACACACACACACTCTCTCTACCCAGTACTATAGCTGTGCTTCTGGGGGGAGACTGTAGGGGAACTGGGCCTCAATCCAAAAGGGGCAAGGGGTGTTGTTACAAAGTGTTTCTTGTTTTGTTACGGAGATCTTCATCTGAAGATAAACGCATGGGGAAGGGCAAGAAGAGCTGTCAGAAGACGATTTAAACAAGTGTATTTCTACACAGGCCAGTCTACTACACAGCTTTGATTTTAGACATTTGCTGTTGTTCCAAACAGGACATTTGAGCTTGTCTTCCCACCGGCTACGATAAATGTTAAGTTTACCAGTTCTGGACGAAATCTCCTCGTTGTTGGTCAAGAAGGGATAGCGCCAATGGGAAGACGATGCTATCGTTCTTAGCTATCGTTCTTAGCTATCAAGCGCTCTTCTGGAGCCCAGGTCAATGGTCAGCAATGTCGTGGTTGTCGCGGTTACACGGGTCGGGTTGTTTCGTGCGTCTACAGGTCCCTGCCCCCCCCCCAGCGACGGGATTGGTTGAGATATGGAGCAAAGGTATATGAGAACCCCCCCGCCCCGATCCGAGCTTTTCTGCCATCATAGTTTCAATGTTGATCTGAGGTCTTATTTGTGAGACTAGGTAGGTTGATCACACAAGATTGTCTAGCTAGTATTCCTTGACACTCTAGACAGCCCACCTCAGTGTTGAGCGTGTCCTCTCATCCAGTAACTCATTTTGATTCTCATTAGAGCGTTTCAACTGTGTTGGTGCTTAAACACTAACTACTTTCGCGGTCGTCCTTTTTTATTTTCCACAACAGCCGTTTATTAGCTGTAATCTCTGTCCACGAGGTCACAATTAGCATACACAGGTCGCAGCATTCGCACATTGCTTAATCCTGAATATCTTTTTTATTGCACACTTTAATGGTGCTGTTCGACTACAATGATTTAATGAGGTCGTCAAACATGTCCCTTATTCCACTGGCAACAAATCAAAAACCCCTTTCAGGAAGCCCACCTCCTTAAATGTGTCCATTTTTGATCTGTTTAATGGTTTCTAATAGCCCTCCCTGCTGCAAAACGTCCATTACACACTCACTGCATTGCCACTTTGACAAATAGCTTCAGTGTTCGTGACACCAAATTTGCATTTTAAAGTGTCTGTTCAAGCACTTATTTGATAAAAAAAAATGGATATATAATTATCCAGGCTTACTCACTTACTGTGTAATCAAAGTTTGTTTCTTTATGCCACTCATTCCTGGAAGTTTTCAATTCCAAGTTGCTTTTGTAGGCTGATATCTAACATCTGTCGACTGTATTTATTGTGATTGCCGTGGTGTACGGCAATCACAATAAATACATGGGTATGTGCAAGCGCTGCACCGGGGAAAAATTTAAATAACACATTAAT
The DNA here is from genome assembly GCA_900291075.1 of Melanogrammus aeglefinus. Taxonomy (NCBI): domain Eukaryota; kingdom Metazoa; phylum Chordata; class Actinopteri; order Gadiformes; family Gadidae; genus Melanogrammus; species Melanogrammus aeglefinus. The sequence continues at coordinate 72,859 of OLKM01002284.1, read as the reverse complement.
CAAATAAGACTTTGACTGAATACAATCAATTGTAGAAATGTTAGTTTTCTTTCTCCTCCACTATGCCACGTCGCCACGCAGGGACGTTGTGAAGAGAAGCTGATGTTCCATTCTCTCATTTTCTCATTATCCTTGTCGAGGTTGAACAATGTGGCAAAGTCTTTTTCCTATCATCACCCTGCCAGAAAACTTAATGGCCGGACGTCACAAGTGTTGATCTTTCTGTGATGGCTATAATTGGTTCGGTTCAATTAAATTCTATTTGTATAGCCCTTAATCACCATAACAGTCTCAAAGGGCTTAACAGGCCAAATGTTTGTGACACCCTCCTTTCCCCAAGCCCCAACAAGGGCACGAAACTTGGACCAAAACTCGATATCTCGATATTTTTTGCTCGATGCGTGATATACAATATTATAAACGATATTTTGAACAAAACGGGTAAAGTGTGTAGTTTTAACTCCACGCCACAAGTATTCACCGTCAACCATTTATTTAGGTTTAATTTGTGTTTGCTCAACGAAGCACAGCTGTGCTTTAGCAACAGCTATGTACGGGATAAAGTATAGAACGCCCCGACAGGGCGAGCAGGACCCCGGCGCCCAGCGGAGGTGTCTTGCTTCCCGCTGAAGGGGCTTATTTTCGATGATGACCGATGTTCTTTCTACCGCCCATTAGTGGTAGGAGCCCCGCACTGCGCTCAGCGGCAAATCTCCGCCCCCCCCCCACCCCACAGAATTTGGTGCTACGGCCCTGCACACACGCCGCCCACAGAATTTGGTGCTACGGCCCTGCACACACGCACGCACGCACGCACGCACGCACGCACGCACACTGCTAGTGATATGCGTACGATACTTTCTCGCGCGCACCAGATGCTTTCTCGTGCTCACGAGAAACGTTAAAAACATTTTTTTTTTGTACCCCATGTCCCTTCACAGGTTCCGTACTCTCCACCACCATGTTTTTGTTCATAGTTTGATGTGATGTGTAACGTGGGTGGGAGAACACTGCGTACTTGTAAGGGGTGGGATTGAGCAGCTGAACATGGTTGGTATGCTCAGAGAGCAGCGGTCGGCCTTATAAAATAGCGCTAGCAAGGCAACATTAAAATAATATATAATATACCAGCATGGCAATATTGTCTCAACTACATATCTCTTTCAAAAATATACCGGTATAAATTTTACTACCGGTATATTTCCCAGCCCTAGAGTCCAGGCATCCAGTCCACCGCAACAAGCCAGGACAGACAGAATAGTAAATTAGAAGTCAGGTGGTCTGCCTTCGATTGACAAGTGCGCTTTCTGCGTGCATGAGTGCTGTAATTTTGGCCTCTTTGTACAACAGAAGAACACACTCATTTGGGACTGAACTGTTGAAAGGAAAAGTGGTGGGATAAGCTACTACCCTTCTTCCTCCCAAATGTTTGGTGTGTCTAGGCAGTTTTTCCTTTTTACACGGGGAAACCCGCTAAAAATAGCCGATTGTCACTAGAATAGGATGCCTCTACGTTCTATTTCCGGTGTGTCACATTCAATGTCACAAACGTGCCAGAGACGGGGTCAGTAAACAGCTGAAAGCAGGCCAGTGAAAATGTTAACGGTGGTGACTACTTTTTGGCATCCATTACGTACTTCTTTTTAGTCCTGTCTTACCACGGTTCCATGGTTTCTTCCCGCACACTCCTTTACCCCTCCCCGTTTCTGGGTCTCAGGGTGCGCCCCTCAAGGCGGCATTGTGTTCCTCCTGCTGTTTCTCAGCTGGTGTTCCCGAGAGTAGGTCAGTAACGATTCCACCCGTAGCCTCAGCGCAAACACATCCCTCAAGTTCGGAACAAGCCCGCATCATTTTGGGGAGGTAAACTTCTCTGCCCTGGCTCCATCAGATTGGTTCGAGTCACAGCCTGCCACTGTCTCAGCGACTGAATCATGCGTATCTCCATGGTAATCAGCCCCCCCCGCCCTGTCCACCATCTCCTTGATCTCGGCCGAAGTCACTTTTAATCATTTGAAATCGAGGCGTGTTTTTCACTAACTCGCCACACCATGGATCAACGTGAGAGGCCCCTGTGTGTGTTGGTGATGACGGGAGCCAGGCGATGTTGTGTTTGATGCTGTGTTAATGACGCCCACCCTCTGGGTCAGACCGGGGTCCACGTCAGTGGGAAAAGGCCACCCAATGAATGAGTTGCACCGCTTCTCTCTCTCTCATGTGTCCACAAACAAACACACATCCAAGCATTCACACACACACACAAACGCAGAGAAGCACGCGCGCACGCGCACGCACAATCTGCATATACGCACACACACACAAACGAACATACACGCGCGCGCACACACACACACACACACACACTTACAAACACACACACACACAGCATAATCACACACACACAAACAAACACATACACACACAGCACGACACAAAGCATTGACACAGAGACAATCACACACACACACACGTCGATGGATGGGGCGATGGGCGAGAGAGAAATACAGCCCCGTTCTCTGTGCCGTCACCTCCTCCTATCAGCGCCGTGGTAATCGCCATTACCCTCGGCGCCGCTCAATCCCCGCCAGCCGGCCAAATGCCACCTGACCTCCCAGGAAGCAGACGCACCGCGATGAAGATGACGAGGCACAGGCACACACGCAAGACCGACGGCATGCAAACACACAAGCATTACACGCACGTGCACAACGGATCAAAAATAGTACCGGAGGAGGGAGGGAGGAAAGGATGGAACAAGGGAGGGAGGGAGTTTTAGGGGGAGGGAGAAGCGGGGAAGGAGGTATTGATGAGACAAATTGAAACGGTGACATTTTGGCTAGTAGGGAGACGATGGCGCCCGGGGTCACGGGGTAGAGTCTGAAATGGATCTAGTGACTTCACTGCAGATGATCGGTCATAACAATGGCCCGTCCAAATGTCACCGCCGTCTGCATGTGGAGGGCCCGTGCCTTGTGAGCGTTTATGGTACCGTGTGTGTTTGTGTGTGTGTGCGTCCGTGCGTGCGTGCGTCCGTGCGTGCGTCCTGTCATTTTGTACCACGGAAGAACACACTCAATTTGGGGCTGAACGAAGAGAAAGGGGTACCCTTTTTCCCTTTAGGCATTTCTTTTTCTATTTCTGGTGTGTCACGTTCAACGTCACGAACGTGCCAGAGTCAGAAAACAGCAGAAAGCAGGAAAGTGAAAATGTTACGGTGGTGACTACTTTTTTGCACCCATTACTGATTTCTTTCTAGTCCTGTCTTACCGTGGTTGCATCTTTCACGGTACAAAGAACAAAATCGCCGTGCCATGTTGTTCCTGTCTATTTGCGTGCAAACGTCCGGAACCTCAACACACGTCATAATAGCCTTGTGGTGGAAAGAGGGGTGGGATTCAGTTGGTCCCTTGTGTGTCATGTTTCCATCCCATAAACCCATCCCAGGAATAAATACAGATTGTAACCTTTCCCA
>OLKM01002284.1:44390-61890 GCA_900291075.1 Melanogrammus aeglefinus | reverse complement strand
ATCATAAGATTACCTCCTTCAGTGTTCAAGGGGTTTGGCATAGCACCGAGAGCCCACTCCCCCATCCCTCGACCCCTCACCCCTTCACCCCTTCTCCACACATTACAGAGCCCCCCCCCTCACCCCTACTCCAGCCACCTACTAGTGCCCCCTTCACCCCCATTTCCCCCCAGACAGAGCCAGTCGCAGAGGGACCCAGAGGTTTGCTCTATTTATTGACTCATTCCTCAAAAGTGCTCTGACTCTGTCTCCTCTCCTATTCCCCCGCTTCTCACTCTCTCAGCACGTCGAAAGAAGCTGCATTAAACTGTCACCTTGCTTTTCGTCAGTTGTTTGCGCATCTCTCAGGGTTGCGGCTTCCGGCACGTGTCTGGCTTCCGACGCGGCATTACACATTAGATATGCCTGATGATAAACACTGCGAGAGATCATCTGCACTAAACGCGCTGCTTTAGAGACTAGACGACGAGACTTCACGGACTCGGAAACTTGCAAAGCAAAGTGATTTCAATTCCCCCCCCACCCCCCACACCTCAACATTTACATTTAGATGAAAAACAACACAACCCTGCGTTGAAATACAATACAGACAGGGGGGAATGTTCCCTGCTAAGTCTCTTTAAACACGCGGCAATATTGCTATAAGATAGTGCGAAACTAATTTGCTGTATCACCGCTGCCTTGCTGCTCTGCATCCTCTGTTTACTTTGCTCAGCGGTAATCCTGCTAAACTGCGCTTCTCCCAGCATGGGCGGCATTAGGGCTGAGCTAAGGGGGGCTAAGACCTGTAGCCCCCCCCCCCCCCCCGTAGCCCCCCAATCTAACGCCGCTCATGGCCAGCAGGCTTAGGTTTTAGGACTTGGCTGGTTCACGCTGCTGTTTGTTCGCGTTAGATACAGAGTTCGGCATGTCTGGTGTATTTTATTGAATCAAAGTCGGCCGCGATGGGCGGATCCTAGTTCCTCGGTTTAATTCCTGAGCGTGCTTCGAACAAGGCGCCCAACCCGTGTACAAAGCAAGGGAACGTGCGATGTGATTCGTCCCCCAATTCCAATATCAAAGCCCCGATCTGCATGCATTAGAAACGGCAGAGAAAGGCAACAATTCGGCCCTCTGGCCAGAATTTATATTTCATATAGTGCCCCTGAAAAATTCACAAGAAACATAGTTTTGTCTAAGACGGCCACATGGTAAACAACATTAAGTGGGTGCCTTTCAGAATATTTACAGGGTGTCTTATAGTGTGAAATAATTGCATATAAAGTCTATACGATCCCTCAGTGTTTTATTTTTATTAGCTTTAACACAGCGGTCGGTGCAGTGTCATTACCATCTGTATACACTAATGGCCATGGTGTTTAAGGGGTTATATATTGAATGGTCATGCCTTTCTCTATCTCGCCCGCCCACCAGCACTGGTGTGCATCCCGTACATGTATCGGAATAGCATGGGTGTAGAATCCTCGTATGAGTGTATTTGTATGTGAAATTGGTGTAACCAACTGCAATTACAGAGCCGGCTGTTGTTTACTCCCGAACAGCAGCGTGCAATAAGGCTGGGTTTCTCTGTGGTGGTGATAAACCTCAGCCTGCTTCTCTTTGCACCAAACTATAATAAAACCAGAAAATACTTTGTGTGTATTGTGTGTGGTGTGAGTGCTTTTGGCCATCCATCCATCCATCCATATTTGTTTGTGTCACACACCACGCACACCACGCACGCTCGCACGCACGCACGCACGCACGCACGCACGCACGCACGCACGCACGCACGCACGCACGCACTCACTCACTCACTCACTCACTCACTCACTCACTCACTCACTCACTCACTCACTCACTCACTCACCTCCACTCACTCACCTCACTCACTCACTCACTCACTCCACTCACTCACTCACTCACTCACTCACCACTCACTCACTCACTCACTCACTCACTCCCACTCACTCCCTCCTCACTCACTCTCGCTCTCACTCACTCACTCACTCACTCACTTCCGCACTCACCTCCCTCACCTCACGCACGCACGCACGCACGCACGCACGCACGCACGCACGCACGCACGCACGCACGCACGCACGCACTCACTCACTCACTCACTCACTCACTCACTCACTCACTCACTCCCTCACACGAACATTGTCACATTGTGCACAGACAGAAGCACACAGCACACCACGCAACACGAACATGCTAGCATGAAATATTATGGAAAATATGCTGCTTACTCTGCATAGCACCAAGTAGGGTCATTACGATGCTGTTCCTTCAACAGTCTCTATTGTAGTCCTGCAATTTTACAATCTGTACTCGCTCGCGGGCTTCCATGCTGAAGCAGCCAATTTCCAAATGGGCCTTCCACTTTTTCCCTCCACTTGCCTGACAATGAAACTGAAACATTGTCAACGCTCCGCGGTCAGGCAACAGCGGCCATGGTAACTACTGGTTGTCATCACGTCCTCGCCGACTGCTCTTTGTGATATATTTTAGATCCCAGCCCTGCATGTCATTTCCCCGCTCAGAACCAGGCTCCTTCCAGGATGATTTCCCTCTACAGCGCCCTGTGTGAGACCCATAATGACAACCAGCGGAGGGCAGTTCATCCTTCCATTTGCAGGAGCAGAGACTTGTTCACATACGCACTCGTTCCCGTGCACACTCGTTCACGTGCACACTCGTTCACATACACACTCGTTCACACACACACACACACTCATTCACACACACACTCATTCATATACACACTCGTTCACACACACACGCACTCATTCACACACACACTCGTTCACATACACATTTGTTCACGCGCACACTCGTTCCCATACACACTCGTTCACATACACACTCGTTCACACACACACTCATTCACACACACTCATTCATATACGCACTCGTTCACACACACACGCACTCATTCACACACACACTCGTTCACATACACATTTGTTCACGCGCACGCTCATTCATATACACACTCGTTCACATACACATTTGTTCACGTGCACACTCGTTCATGTACACACTCGTTCACAGTACACACTCGTTCACGTACACACTCTTTCCCGTACACATCCTTTCCCATGTACACTAAATTCCATAGACACTCATTCCCATACACACTTATCCATAAAGGCACTTTTTCACACGCACCCTCGGACAATCACAGCCCAGCTGCATGCATGTTTGTCGCTTTCTCTCTCATTGGCTGTAGCCTTTTATCATAGTTCACCATTATAGAAATGTATTATGGATAGATGGATAATCTTGCGCAATTTTGCGCTTGTTACACGTGACGGACAGGTGTCTTGCTGTTTGTTGCCTCACAGTTCTGTCCGTTCTGGTATAGCTGCCATAATATGATCTCCAGGCTCAGCCAAGGGACTTATAATATCCTCAAGCAATACCTGTCACATTAAATACCCTCGCAACTGCCTGACTCATGGCTTATAAAGGCTGTAATAGCTACTCCGAAGGAGACCGGATAGGAGCAATATGTGGATTAAATGCAGAAGAGGAAAATTTAATGAAGTCCAGATTGATCAAGAGAAAGCTGGACGGATAAAAGGATAGATTGAGAGATGGCAGGGTGGAGGGAGTCTCTTGTAATCAGTGTTTTATCTATTGGTGCAGCACCTGCTTGCTGCACCTATCTCGATCTCGATCTCTCTTCCTGTCTCTATCTCTATCCCTCTCTATCAATGCATCTCTCCCAGTGCGTCTGTCTTTCAATGTGTTTATGCTTTGCTGGTCTCATGCACGTCTCTTCGCAGTTGCGTCTTGCACCCATCTGTTCTTTTTTTTTTTCAAAACCCATTACATTTTAACCTCAATATATTATAATCTCCCCTCAATGTCACTGAACCCCGCAATCTCAAGTACACACCGAAATTAAATATAGACTTCAAAGATTTTCATTTGGAAAAGGTTCCGCGTCGCTCAAGGTGCCCACACTAATACCAAAGTTTGGCGCCAGAAACTGACAAACTTGCCTGCCTGCGCTTTGCAATGGAAATTACACGTCGGATTCCACCGCTCGAAAGCAGGGGAGTGAAAAATGGCCTTTCGCAGGTAGTTAGGATTCTATTTGTGTGTCCCTCCCCCCACCTCCCGAACGACCTCCCATTTCCAAAAGGGTCGTGGGGGGGTGGGTTCAGCCGCGCACCTTATAAATCCTCCTGTCTTGCTCGTCACGTGCACTCGCGCGGCGACCAAACACAGGCAATTACCTCCCACACGCACTCATTGCCGCAGTTCATCCCGTTTACGCGGTGGATGTGTACGCCGGCGGCGGGCCCACGTGCCGGGGGTGGCGACGCGGCCTCGGCGGTGTCCTTTCTGCGTTGGATGATTAGATCCCTTGTACTTTCAGAGGACTGATACTCTGTAAGGTTGGGGTACAAAACAAGAGGCTCTGGGCTTCCTCTAACGGCCCTGGATTTATTAACTCATATTGTCAGCACATGCCGCGGCTGTGGCGCACTATATGTTTGGTGGGGTGTGTGTGTGTGTGTGTGTGTGTGTGTGTGTGTGTGTGTGTGTGTGTGTGTGTGTGTGTGTGTGTGTGTGTGTGTGTGTGTGTGTGTGTGTGTGTGTGTGTGTGTGTGTGTGTGTCTATGAGTTTTGCTGAAACCATGCTTTGGCAGGATGTAGTTTTCCCCTCAGAAATCAGCCGCTCTCTGAGCTGTTAAATCACACTGGAGCCAACCTTGGAGAAGGAAATTAATTACTTTCCCTCCTCTCTTCTCTCGCCTTCTCCTCTCCTCCTCCTCCTCCTTCCACGTTTACCCCCGCCCGCCTCTGCATTCAGTCTCACACTCTCCCTCTTTCTCCCCCTTTTCTCCCCTGGCGTCCCCTTTTCTCTATGCATGAAAGCAGTGCTAATATTTCATCTGTCTCTGTCTCTTCTCTCTCTCTCTCTCTCTCTCTCTCTCTCTCTCTCTCTCTCTCTCTCTCTCTCTCTCTCTCTCTCTCTCTCTCTCTCTCTCTCTGCTCTCTCTCTTCTCTCTCTTTCTCTCTCTCTCTCTCTCTCTCTCTCTGTCTCTCTGTCTCTCTCTCTCTCTCTCTTCTCTGTCTCTTCTCTGTCTCTCTCTCTCTCTCTCTGTCTCTCTCTCTCTCTCTCTCTCTGCTCTCTCTCTCTCTCTCTCTCTCTCTCTCTTCTCTCTCTCTCTCTCTCTCTCTCTCTCTCTCTCTCTCTCTCTCTCTCTCTCTCTCTCTCTCTCTTCTCTCTCTCTCTCTCTCTCTCTCTCTCTCTCTCTCTCTCTCTCTCTCTGCCTCACCCCTTTTTTCTTGTCCTGCAGTTTCCACCTTTTGCTTCCAGCTAAATGTCAGATGCAGCGCTCCTGTGATGATGCCCGCAGTGTGTGTGTGTGTGCGTACTGTACACGTGGGCTTTGGTTCGTTTTGGCTTTTAATTTTCTTTCGCATTACCTCTGTTCAGCCCAGATTAAGTTGAAGATTAAATAAATGTCAAGAGGGAACGTTCTGAGGTTCTCAGGTGGTTTTGGTTGCAACTGGCGCACATTAAAAAACAGGGATTGAATTATTCTACTTTTGTTTTCGTCCTCCCTCAGGTGGAGATGGAGGACGTGGAGACGGAGGACCAGCGCTACGGCCTCTTCCTCGCCCTGCTCGGGAGCGCCCGGAAGTGGGAGGAGTTTCAGCAACTCATGCTCCTCCTCCAGGCATGGCCGCCCATGATGAAGGAGGAAGTGTAAGATGTTTTCCGTTTTTTCTTTGCTTTGTGACCGAGCGAGATAGACCGGAAGGTGTGGGAGATGAGAACGGGGAGGGGGGGGGGGGGGGGGGGGTGCAGCATAGGACCACCGGCTGGAACCGGAAACCGGGTCGCGGCGCTCAGCACTGAGTTTTATTGGTACGTGCTCTACCCTGGTGAGCCACCGGGGGCGCCCCAGTGTAAGGTGTTTTCTAATGCCATATCCATAACACAGGACTTTTTTTAACTTGTATTTGTTCGGCCACGCGCGAGTGTCACGCGGTTTCGCGGCCAGTCGTCAGGCGGCGGCGGTTCAGCGTTTCAATTAGCTTATCGCTAGTGTTTTTGTCGCTATCTCCTCGGCGTATCAATGCAGCTGTTGCCCCTTCAACGCGTCGGCTCATTAATGACACGAATTACTGTCAACGATAAGGTTGACAGCGATGACAAATGATTGGTATTTCAACAGTCTGGTATACTTCTCTTTTTTTTTTTCAAGGCTTTGAGATTTGCGATTCGGCTACCGAAGCGACGCTCTGACGAACAAATTCAGAGGCTCGTATGGATCGCCCGAAAGCTCTCGAGTCGCTAATCAAACGCATTGATTAGGCATTGTGCATACTCCCTTTGCAAGGCGGCGGGCCCCGGAATAATAGAGCTAATGAGCTCAGAGCCCCCCCCCCCCCCCCCCACCAGAATACCCTCTGGCGATGACGCGATCCACCTTATCGCGGAGAAGGGACTTAGGCAAACGGGGTACATCTGCAGATTGTGATGGCTTCTACCCAGCGAAGAGCGGGTGATTGATGTGAAAACGAGAAAAAGCCCACTTTAGCGCGGGGCTTCTGGAAAAACCAAGGTGCCCCTGAAAGCAGCTGGTGAATTACAAGCACCAGTGTGCATTGGCGGTCGTATGGATAAGTGCTTAATGATTTGATGGCTCTTCCTCTGCGCTGCTGTGCTCACTGCGAAAAGCACGGGGCACGGGGGACCGCAGCGAGGGGGGGGGGTGGGTGGAGGGGAGGGGGGGCCGAGGGGGGTATTTTAGGTTATGGGGGGGCCGAGGGGTGGTGGTGGTGGGGGGGGGGGGGGGGGTTACCGGGACGACACAGCCTAGCGCGTCAGGGCTCGGGAGTTTGGCCGGAACTCGTTCAGAGGAACACCCAAGTTCTGATGCCAGCTGAGACTTGGAATTGGAGTTGTGTGTTTTAATGAGCGACACGCTGCAATCCAACCGGAATACCACGAGAGCGGTGTTGTACTGAGTGAATGGTATCATTAGGTTACGTTATAGCAGTCCCAGCAAGCACCTCTGGGCAAATAGCCAGTTAACCTTGGACCACTGCATTGTTCCGGGGGCGGCATAGAACTAGTTTGGATTGCAATGAGAGCCCGCTCTGTGAGGTGGGAATCCGATTTATTAACAAGGGGTCACGGTGACCGGGGGAAATAGACGCTTAAATGTGGCTGGCGTAGGCTATGACGGGGTCAAAAGGGTGGAGGAAGGTGCAGAGCGCGCTCTGGGTCTGGGTTTCAGGGGGAGACGATGAGCCGAATGCCAATGCTATCATCAAAAAATAAATAAAAGAATGGCAGAAAAACCGAGAGAACCGGGCAGGGAAACCGCCAGACATTTCATCAATCGGAAGAGCGAAATAGCCCCCCCCCCCACCACCCCTTCTACTGAGTGGTAGACGAGACAAGAGGATGGAAGAAGATGGATGGTGTAATCTGGTGAGTTGAAAGAGATTGAGCGTGCACAAAGCGCGCGTGCACGCGTGTGCTTTTATGATTGCCGCTGGAGTCATCGCTGGGCCAGTGCAGAGGCCCCCCCCACCACCACCACCACCACCATCACCACCCCCCCCACTTTCTTTCAACGGCCAACAGCGGAGAGGGAGAAAGGGATTAGGATATTTATAATAAAAACCAACGCGGCGCCTCTCCATGTTCACCACTTCATTTTTTGACTTACACTAGAGCGAAGGTAATAACACCAGAGCCATTAACACTTGTAGGGCAAAGGCGTTTTTTAAATTGCTCCAAATTGCGACTCCTAATTGTTTCTGCTATTTACGCACCAGAAAGGCAAAAAATGTGTCAAAACTTCTAAAAGCTTTTGCTTACTCTTAGATTTTTTTTTCCTTTTTTTGTGTGCATGTTTGTGTGTGGGTGGGTATGTGTGCGTGCGTGAGCATATTGTGGTATACTCACTCAAAACCTCAAACTGTTCCAAATCGTTTTGCTGCATCACGCCTAATTTTGCTGCACCCTGCTTTACCGCGCATGAAAGGGCAGAGAGAGAGAGAGAGAGAGAGAGAGAGAGAGAGGGGGGGAGAGGGGGAGAGAGAGTGGGGGAGAGAGAGAGGGGGAGAGAGAGGGAAGAGAGAGAGAGGGGGAGGGGGGAGAGAGAGAGGAGACACAGAGGAGACAGAGGAGAGAGGGAGAGAGAGGGGGGAGGAGACAGGGGGGGAGAGAGAAGACAGAGAGAGAGAGGGGGGAGGGAGAGAGAGAGAGACACAGAGGGAGAGAGGAGGGGGAGAGAGAGTGGGGGGGAGAGAGAGAGAGAGAGAGAGAGAGTGGGGGAGAGAGGGGGAGAGAGAGGCAGAGAGAGGGGGGGGGGGGCGCGCTTGCTTACTTGATATTCATTCAGATCCGTGTACAATCTGCCCCACTCTGCCTTTTTATCTGCTGCATTATGCTAAAGCCGTCGCAGCACAATGCTAATGGGATCAGCGGTTGGAGGTGAGCACAGGTTAAATAAAAGTCAGCAGCGGCGCTTCGGCGAGGTAATCCACATTGTTGACGCGCGTAAGGCGGGGATGACGCCCTCCCGGCCTCCCGAAGAGCCACTGTGTTCCCGTAGCCTTAAGCGATAGCCTCTTAAGCCTCAGAGGGCCTTCTTACACGGGGGCCTTCACGCTGTTTACTTGTGTGTTTTGTGAGCGCGAGCGCGCGCACACCGAGTGTCACCCGCCTGCGTGCGCCGTGCGTCTGTCTGTGTTGTTGTTGTTGTTGTTGTTGTTGTTCGCCCCCTTCAGAACACTTTCCTGCTAAACATCACAACCTCGGAAGCTGAAGTCGTGACGTGCCCGGTGGATGACTCACGCCTGACTTTTAAGGCAGATTTGGCTCTTGCATGAAACACAGCGATGTCGCAGCCCCCCCCCCCCCCCCCTCCCCCCCTGCCTCCCCCACTGATGAGACAGATGGGGGAGGCAAGCAGCCCTAAAAGGGACACTTCCCTGCTCCCATATGCCCCTTGGTATCACAGATGAGGACGAGGTTGCGAGCGGGGACATGACACTCTGCAGTCCGGGGGGGCGGTGGAGCGTGTCCGAGCTGCCGCAGACTTAAGTCTCAAGTTGTGTGTAAAGAGGACACGTCAGATTAACCTCCCACACAACCCCTTCTGCCCTTTGCTGCTACTGCTGCTCCTTCCTTGTCCACCTCTTCACTTGGCACTGTATGTATGTGCTACTTAGTACTCATCCAACAGACTTTTAGCAGCTTTTTCCCAAAGCTGCATACAGTAGATCCAGGTCTTTTCGAGGGGCCGGGAGGGGGGCTAGGTCCGCCCTTGCTCAATGAGGCTTAGGTAGGCTGTGGACGTTGGGTAACGGCTTCAGTGCTTTTCGGCTGGGAGCCAGTTAGATAACAGGCTTTACAAGCATCCAAATGCCTTCCAAACGGTCGAACTGATAACCTATTCGCTTGTAAAAGAACGTCACGCGATTCTCAAGGATAAAGACGTCACACTCGTTTGGTCGGCTGCTTTGGTCTGAACTCATAGCGTTGTGATGAGGATCCGGCGTTCCATTGATTGTTTTTGAGCAGCGCATTACGCCAGAGAAGGGCAGAGTCTAATTCGAGGGATATTTTCTTTTGCATCTTAACAGAGCCTCTGTGTAGGTGGGCCAAGGGATAGGGGTCAAAAGCCGACGCAATGAAACCCCTTATTTTATGTTCAACATCCTTCTCTTGGAGATACTGAGAGCTTGTTATAGTGAATAGGAAGAATTGGATTAGAAGGGGAGAATAATCCACTCTACTCACACAGAGAAGACGGCTGCTCATGTGCTTTAGATCACGTGACCAGGACCCCTGGAGTCGGTTTGTCGTCGTGTTGTTCAGCGGTGTGACCCATCAGGATCTGCGTCAACGCAAACAACGTCCACATTTCCTCCGTACAGAAGCGTACTGGTCTATTCCAGTTGATTGCATTGTGTTTATAAATTATTCTGTCTTACCTAATTAATTACTGATACGCCACAGGGTAAACATCTTCTATTTTACATCACATTACATTTCTTATAAACCAGCCACACAAAACTAGGAGGGCTCAAAGTCTGCCCAAAGTTTTATGCCAACAAATCCTAGAGATTTTTATCTATCTTCGATTGAAACTTGCGAAATGTTCCTTGCTTTAGTAATAAATTAAAAAAAAAATCCTATTAAAACTAAATATTTTAAGCGGTATAGACAGTGTTGAATATTTTAAGTATAGTTTTAGGCAATTATTTTACGCCCCTGTGGATTTTCTATTAGACTGGCCAGTGATGGATTTGGCATCTTTCATTCGGGCTGGAAATGAACTTTACACTTTGGTGGTCTATTGCCTTATCCGCTCAGTCTCCGGTCAGAACCTTTCAAGGAGAGCAGGGACATAATTAAACTAAACATTTCAAAAGGACAGTTTGCCTTATAGTGCCTTTCCTTTCAAAACACAAGAACTAATTATCAAGGTTTCCTGAAAAAATGGATTGAAGCCAAATTCGGTCAACTACTTCCCCAGGTCCTTCGACCTCATCCCAATTAGCTTTTTTGGGGGGGTAGTTGTTTTGGTTTTTCCCTGACAGATTAATTACAGTTTGCATGCAGGATTCATTAGCATGAATTAATAAAGACCCATTGTGTTCTCACTGCTTTTCTGGCCTTCGTAGGGGCCTAATCTTTCGCGAGAAGCCTAAGATAGGCTCTTAGGGGAATGGTAGAAGCCAACTCTCACAAGTCACCGCTGGCAGCTGCGTCTTAGCTGAGAGAGGGGGGTAATATCCATCACTTAGCTGTTTAATATTAACTCCATGTCTTTATAGGCAAACGGCGCCTCTACACGTTCCCTTGTCAAACCCGGCCTGCATCTGCTTGAAGTGCGCCAACCTTAAAAACAATCCCTCCTTCTCTGGTATCTCCTAAGTGCTCCTGCTCCTTGTAAGTCAGGAGCAGGCCTGCGATGCGACGCGGGTACGGGGCGACTGCTATTTTGTGATCTTCGTGTTCTCTCTGCCTGCACGTTTTTGACAGAGCCGGAAGGCAATTTCCTGTGTACCTTATCTGTACGGGGTGTTTGTTTTTTGAACGTCAACGCTTCACCTCTGGTCCTTGCCTTGCTGTGTGTTTGCGGTAGCATAGAAATAACTGTTTTGGGGGACTTTAGGAGTGCCACACAATTAGTATAGGCCGAGAGCTGGGAGTACATCTAATGAAATATTCAGCCTCGAGAGTCCCAGCCTGAGATGAAGCTAATGCATCTGTTGTGTAATGAAAAGTTCCACTCTCTATTGACTTCTTCTGTTGCTAAGCTGTTTCCAGTATTATGTTCTTGGAGAGTTGTAGGTTCACCCACGTCTATAAAATGCGGATTTATCAAGTGAAGATTTGGATTGCAAATCCACGATTGCAACGCAATCACGCTGCCGTTGGGGGGTATGTGCCATGCATATACAGAAACTAAAAAGAGCATCCCGAATGTGATCTCCGGTTCGTTTTCCATCAAGTTTTTTTGATTACACACGCGGACACCCTTTCGTTCACATGCGCAGACCCGTGCAAACACACACAAAGACTCAAGCACATTCACAACCACAAACCCCCCCCCCCCCACACACACACACACACACACACACACACACACACACACACACACACACACACACACACACACACACCTACCATACCACACACACAGACCCTCATGGCAGCCCCCTGTGTCCACAGGGCGGGAACGGAGCGTAACCCCTGGGTGGTCCTGAGCTCAGCACTGCTGGCGCTGTCCCAGAGCCCGGAGGTGCAGGTGGACCTGGGTCAGGAGGTCCTGTCCATGGTCCGGTCCCTCTACAGGACCAAGCACAAGCTGCCCACACAGGTACTGCCCACGTGTGTGTGTGTGCGCGCGCGTGTGTGTGTGTGTGTGTGTGTGTGTGTGTGTGTGTGTGTGTGTGTGTGTGTGTGTGTGTGTGTGTGTGTGTGTGTTTAGGTAAGTGTGTGCATTGCGTTGCTCTCTGTGTGTGTGGTCCTGTTGTGGTGTGCTGTGTGTGTGTGTGTGTGATGTTGTGTGTGATGTGTTTAGGAGTGAGTGATGTGTGCATTGCGTTGCTGTTGTGTGTGTGTGTATGTGTGTGTGTGTGTTTAGGTGAGTGTGTGTGCATGCGTTGCTGTGTGTGTGTGTGTGTGTGTGTTTAGGTAAGTGTGTGTGCATGCGTTGCTCTGTTTGTGTGTCTGTGTGTGTGTGTGTGTCTGTGCGTGCGTGCGTGCGTGCGAAAGCAGGTGTGTCTAGGTGTGTGTGTGCATGCGTTGCTATGTGTGTGTCCCTGTGTGTGTGTTTGTGTGTGCCTGTCTGAGTATGCGGCTCCATTCCATTCTTTGGGGTCTGCGTGCGAGCTAGGGTTTAAACTGTACTTTCTACATTCTCCACATGGTTTGACGTCTGAGCCTCGTCTTCCGACTTAATCATGCGCAATGAATGGTGTAAGAAGTAACCTCGGCGGGTTTCCATAATGCGTTCAAAATTCGAAAACAACATGAAATATGGGGCAAAAAGAGTAGTGACGTTTTTGCCACACTGTACTTTAAGAGAACCTTAAAGTTAGTGAGGAAATGAAAAACGGGTGTTAAAATCTGGAACGACTCGCTCGAGGGGAGTGCTAACGTGTCGCGCTGAAACAAAGTCACGCTGAGCGCTGTGAAGGTGGCGAATGAATATGGATATTCCACAGCCAATGAGATGTCGCTCGAAGTCAACGCCAACTCCAGCTACTGCTCTATTACTTTTTTATTATAATTCCATTTCCCCCCCCCCCCCCCACCGAATATTCCAGAACCTGTCCGCATTTCAATATCACCTCAGCCCGGAGCCCCCTCTCGCCACCCGGCCGGTATCCACTACGGAAAACCCGAAGCTATTAAGCTTGTAACCCATAGAAATGGGTTTGCATCAGCTCAGTGCCCCCAGCGATGTGCTATAGACGCTCAGCGCTCTTTGGTACCTAATGCTATTCATGCCGCGGCGAGGCGCTATAAGTGGTAAGCCCCGATGCCGTTCCGTGTGTCTCGCGCTGGCTGATATTAGTTTAGCGCTAATGCGATTCAGCGTGAATAGGTGCTGTCTCTGTGTGGCTGTCTAATACTGGCGTGGGGGTGGGGGTGGTGGGGTTGGAGGTGGGTGGTTGAGGGCGGGGGCGAGGGGTGACGGTGGCGGTGGCTTTTACTCTGGCCTGAACAGCTTGAATTTTAATCCGAGGCAATGAAGCCCCTCGAAGCATGCGGGCGTGGGGAAATTGTGTTACTGTGTCCATATATCACAGTGTAGTAGTGCGCCCGACAACAGAGTGTGAGTGTGTGTGGTGCCCGTTTGTGTGTCAATGTATACCGTCGTGTGTGTGTGTGTGTGTGTGTGTGTGTGTGTGTGTGTGTGTGTGTGTGTGTGTGTGTGTGTGTGTGTGTGTGTGGTGTGTGTGTGTGTTGTGTGTATACACGTGCACCATCGACCCTCCTTAAAGCAGTGTGCCAGCGTGCGCACGTCGATTAACCTTCACTGACTGTTCTTAGCTCAATCTCTCCTCCTCCTCTCCCCCCCCCCTCTCCCCCCTCTCCCCCCAGCCCCCTCTCCCCCCCCCCTCTTCCCCCCACCTCCTCCCCCCTATTGTTCTGGCTTCCACTACTTTCTTTTTTAACACTTTCAACGTCTTTTGTCTTCTTCTCGAAATGCCCCCCCCTCCATCTCCAACATCACCTCGGTCCCCTCCGTCCCCTCGGTCCCCCCCGTCCCCTCCACCCCTCCCCAGTGCGTGGGCCACGTGGCGGCGGAGCTCCAGGGCCAGACGGGCCTCCAGCAGCCCGCCCTCAAGCTCATGGCGGAGAGCGGCGACGCGAGGCTGCTCCAGCTCACCCAGGACCAGATCAACAGCATGAGCGAGGTGGGCGGAGCACACACACGCACGCACACGCACACACACGCGCACATGCACACACACGCACACACAGACACAGACACGCACGCACACACACACACAGACACAGACACGCACGCACACACACACACAGACACACACGCACACACAGACACAGACAGACACGCACACACAGACACAGACAGACACAGACACGCACACACACACACACGCACGCGCACACACACGCACACACACGCACGCAGAAGCACACACACACGTGCACACACACACGCACGCACACGCGCATGAACACACAGACACGCACGCACACGCACACATGCACGCACGCACACGCACACAGACACGCACGCACACGTCACACGCACGCACGCACACACACGCACACCACGCATGCACACACACACAGACGCACGCACAGACAGACAGACAGACAGACACAGACGCACAGACAGACAGACAGACAGACAGACAGACAGACAGACAGACAGACAGACAGACAGACAGACAGACAGACACACATTCACATATGAACACGCACACACACACACACACACACACTGACACTGAAACCCTGCGCGCACAACCAAAGCATACACGGCCTCATTATCTTTGAAACTATTTGCGCCGTGACGCATTTGATCGCTTTGGATAAAAGCAGCTGCTTTCATCCAAAGCGATTCCCAGTGAAGTATCCAGAACCCAGAACTCTCCGACTGGGAGTGGGACACAGAACACACTGTCCTACACTACACCCCTCCCTACCCCGCGCGCCACGCTAGACTATCCAGCCCTAGCAGCATGAATCCTATCCAGCAAGGCAGCACACAGCTTTAGTTGGTCTTCAGTTCTTTCATTGGAATTTGCAATGCAGCCCTTATTAATACCGGTGGTGCAATCGACCCGTGGCTGCCAACGGTTTGAAATGTATTTACACTTGTATGTGAGTGGTTAAAGGGCTGAGGAAACAAGGGAGATTACCAGGGAAATTACCCCATCCCTGGAGGGGGGCTTCTGTCTCTGAAATACAAGATTATAAAAATGAGCATGTGACTCAATGATAAATGAACCGGGCGAGACGGACACTTTTTCCTCTTTCCTTTTTTTTTCGTCCCCCAAAGTTTCATTTCCGCCAGTTCTGCTGTCCTAAGCGCTTCCCTGAATGTGATCTTTCAAGCAGAAAAAGTGAAATCCAAACTCCTTTTGTTTGTTTGCGTGTGTGTCTTGTTTGTGTGCGTCTCTTCTGTTTCCCGTGTTTCGGGGATAAACTGGAAGATCGTAGGGAATAGGATACACATTTGTAAAGACGGTTATCGGATGAAGAGTGGGGGGTCGGTTGGTAAACAATAAAAAAATAATAATAAGGCGGCAACGAGGAGCGCTATACAACACCGCTCGTGATTTATGCGAGGACACGCATTCGCCGTCTTTCAGCGGCTAGCTTTGACAACCAATCACAGAGCCTTTTTCTCCTCCTGCTTTTTTTCGCTCTTCACCCCAAGAGGAGAGCGAGGGATTTCTGGGGCTGAGGTCCACGGTGGTCTTCATCATCGTTATCGTCTGGTCTATTGTCCGGCAGCAGAACAGAGTCAGCCCTCCGGGGTGCAGGTAGCAGCAGGAGCAGTAGAAGCAACAGCGGCAGCCTGTGTATCCCGGAGTTGGCTTTTAACTACACCCCCCCCCCCCCCACCCACCACCCCCCCCACCAACCACCACCCACCACCCAGATCCGATAAGTAAAAGCCACAAAATGGTGCTCTCTGAACCATCGGGACCTTCTGAGGCCCGGACTCTCTATCAAAGTGACGGAGCTGAGCTTTTAATGAAGCCGCCTCCTCCTATCTTTTTGCACACGCACGCACGCACGCACGCACGCACGCACGCACGCACGCACGCATACTCACACACACACGCGAGCGCATACTCACACACACACACGCGCGCATACTCACACACACACACGCGCGCATACTCACACACACACACACACACGCATACTCACACACACACACACACACACGCATACTAACACACACACACACACACACACACACACACACAGAAACAGCGTGAGCTGTGCCTGTGTGTGTGCGTGTGTGTGTGTGTGTGTGTGTGTGTGTGTGTGTGTGTGTGTGTGTGTGTGTGTGTGTGTGTGTGTGTGTGTGTGTGTGTGTGTGTGTGAATGGGGGTTATGGAAGTAATTTGCTATCAGTGGGTAGGAAGTTGGAGCGAGGGAGAGAGAGAGAGAGAGAGAATGGGGGGATTGAACAAAGCCAAGGAATTGGAAATGAAGATACTGAGGTAAATATGGAAGGAAGCACTTAGGCGGGAGTACTGATCTGTAGAGCAGCACACTGTTGTGCAGCTTAGGCACAGAGAAAAGGTGTACAGGTTGGAATATAGGTCAACGGTAGAGATGGTTAATAGAAAGTTTCAAGTTCGCATCAAGGGAGCGAAAATAAGTCTCTCCCCATGATAGTGCCCTGTGTGTGTGTGTGTGTGTGTGTGTGTGTGTGTGTGTGTGTGTGTGTGTGTGTGTGTGTGTGTGTGTGTATTTTTCTCGGGTGCCTTTCTCGGGTGCCTTTCAGTCTCTTCTGTGCCTGCACTTGTGTGTGAGCCTGTCGATATGTGTGTCTTTGTATGGTTCGGTGCAACTCTGTGTGTGTTTGTGTTGGCCTGGATGCGTGTGTTTGCGTAGCCCGGGCCTACCAGTCTCTCGTACTTCATTTCATTTGCACAGAGGGCCTGGACCTACTCAATTGGCAAACGTTAACTCACTTGAAGGCGGGTGTCTGTTGAAGTTTAAAACTATTGGATCTGCCTAAACCAATCGCTTACGTTTGGCCGGGAATCACTGAGTTGCGCGCGCAGACTGTAAACAAACCTTGGGTGAAGATGTCCGTCAACGAGAGCTGACTTTAACGTCGTTGTTCTCAGCCACTCCCTCTGTTCGCTGATTGGATGCAGAAAATTTGGACGGAGAAAACCCACTAACACTTCACAGGCCCAGACGGAGTACTGGAGGGAAATTAAAATTGAGTGGAAGTACTTAGGCGGGCGGAGCCAGGCTAGTGTTTGTGTGCACTGTCTCCAGAGGTTAAACCTAGTGTTCATGCACATGTACATGCCGGGTGCCCTGCTGTGCTAATGGGACACCTTCACCTCTCTGGTGTTTTTCCGTGGCTTGGCGGCAAACGGCACACGACTCAACCTGACACGGTGAACAGAAGACGCTCATTAAAGTGACAGTAGGCAGGTGACTTTCTTGGTGTCTGGGTACAATACCTCTCCGCTCTCCCTCTGATGCTATCTCTCTCACTCTGTCTCTGTTCTCTTTTTCTGTCTGTCTGTCTCTCTCTCTCTCTGTATCTCTGTATCTCTGTCTCTGTCTCTGTCTCTCTCTCTCTCTCTCTCTCTCTCTCTCTCTCTCTCTCTCTCTCTCTCTGTCTCTCTCTCTCTCTCTCTCTCTCTCTCTCTCTCTCTCTCTCTCTCTCTCTCTCTCTCTCTCTCTCTCTCTCTCTCTCTCTCTCTCTCTCTCTCTCTCTCTCTCTCTCTCTCTCTCTCTCTCTCTCTCTCTCTCTCTCTCTCTGTCTCT
>OLKM01002284.1:36890-39390 GCA_900291075.1 Melanogrammus aeglefinus | reverse complement strand
ATCTACGGATACGAATACTTTTGCTACACATTTACCACCTAGACGTGTTGCAAAACTACCTGCAAAAAACCCCACTGCTGAGACTTTTAGGAGCAGATTCTAGCAGTTGTAACGATGGACTTGTGCTCGCTCAAATGCTGAATCAACATGGCGTTCTTTATCATTTTATTTGCGAGGAGATTTTTCACAGATGTGCATCTTCTGATGCAGTAGTTCAAATTTGGGTTTACGAATGCACACATTTTGGGCACGTTCTCGGATTATGAAACACGGCTGTGCTGTGCTGTGGATGTGTTTTGCGCCAACTGCGCCGCAATGATTGTGGCAAAAGGATTTGTGCACCTGTAACACAGATTTGCGTACTCGTAGACCCTGTTTTGTGTTTACAATGGTAGAAAAAATATTCACGACTTCAAATGTACTGTTACACATGTGTGACTTTAGAGTACACATGCAAAATAAATATATACGACTTCTAAGTTACTGTGACTTTAGTGTACGCATTCAAATCCTGCAGTTACAGGTGCTAAAGACTTTTGCTACAATAATTCCTTCATAGTATTGACGCGCGCATCGACTGCCGTGCGATGAAAGCGCGCCCTGGACTGGGATTTGTTTGAAGTTGTTTTTGCCTTGAAGAGGTTAACCTGTGATGCACTCTTAGATATGTGGATGTATTTCACACACACACACACATGCAGAGATACAGACACTTGCAGAGACACACACAAACACGCACACTTGCATGCAGAGATAAACACACACACGCACGCACGCGCTTGCAGTGATGCGCACACACACACGCAGCTATATATACACATGCAGAGACACACTCACACATACACACGTAGAGATAGACACACACACACACACACACACGCAGAGATACACACTCACAAACACACTCACACACACACAAAGACACACACACACACACACACACACACACACACACACACACACACACACACACACACACACACACACACACACGATAACGTGGGGCAGTGGACTGGGGCAGATTGTACATTCAGTGAGCCTGCGGTGACGTCAACCGTTTTAACCGCCCAAACCCAGACACGATGATTAAGGCCCGGCCAAGTCAAACCCCATTCCGTGCGGGCCAGCTCAATCCCCACGCCGCCACTATAATTTACCGCTGTTTGCAATGTGCACGCATATAGATGCGACTTATAAATGCTAATTTGTTTTCTTTTCTTTTTTGTATTTCATCTCCCCACTGTGAAGATTGCCATCGCGGCAGACATTGTTCTGGCGTGATGGGAATTCAACGCAAGTATTGTGAGGAAAACATTTCGCTTGCCTTTATTTCACAGCATATTGATTTCATTTTAGCTCAACATGTACGGAAAGTCTGGTTTACACTGAAATCCCATATCTAATTTATTCAGGATCCGTTTCCGTAATTTTAGAATGTTGAAACTACTATTTTAGAATTTATTCATATCTCTTCATATGAGTTATTGCGCCTTTGTAGTTCTGCTTCCTTGGGAACCAGGCGAATCTGTCCGGCAGGTGGGCCCGTGTCTAATTTGCTACTTATGCCTCCTCTCTCACATCTGACCGTGGACCGCTGTCGCGGCAATCAGATAAAGCCGTTTATCGCACAGGGGGCGCGGTGCGTTTAATGCGTATGGATCTGAACCGAGCAGCGCCCCCATGCAGTGTCCGTGTGCGACATTTTTAAATATAACCAAGATGACCGCTGCTGAGTGTTGCCTAACGACGCTGTGTATGCTCTGAGTTGATTGAGGGTCCAATCCCGAGCGTGCTCCGAGGATGGCATCTGGGCAATTTTGACTCTCTCCATACACAAATTAAACAGAGTCCTGCGGGCATTAATTCCATTCCAAAAACACAGTGGAATGGGGGTGAAATAATGGCGGGGGGGAAAAACCTCCCCCCCCTAGAAAAAACCCCCTTTTCAAATAAAGGGGGATATATTTATTTTTTCTCAATTTAAGGCAATGGTCGAACTCAATTCCTTTCCAGCAAACGGGCTCGACGTTGTAAATCGTCTAGAGCTAAATTAGCGACTATAACTACTGCAAATCAAACCCAGGAGGTGGAGGGATCTCCAACTGGCTCTTGCTGCCTTATGCTGGCGATAACACTAATGCCTACTACCGTAGGATCGAGGAAAACACAATGGGCAGGGAACATTTATGTTTGTATGGGATTATAAAAGTCTGCCATTGTGTTCATGTTGCAGTCATTAGCTGTGTATTAAATGCCTGTACTGATAACAGGCTTTTTGTGCCAAGGGTTAAGCAGCATTTAACTGAGTCGCTCACACACATGCACACGCGTACAAAAACACACACACACAAACTAATAAAAACACACGCACGCATGCGCACAAACGCAAAAACACACACACAAACACACACAAACAAAGACACAAACAGACACTCAGAAACGCAAAAACACCCAAACACAAGCACTCATAAACACACCTGCCCCACACACAAACACACAC
>OLKM01002284.1:0-17711 GCA_900291075.1 Melanogrammus aeglefinus | reverse complement strand
GGAGAGAGAGAGAGGGAGAGAGGGAGAGAGAGAGAGAGAGAGAGAGAGAGAGAGAGAGAGAGAGAGAGAGAGAGAGAGAGAGAGAGAGAGAGAGAGAGAGAGAGAGGATGCAGATCTGAGATCTTTACTTCAAGTCCTGGCATCACACTGGGAGCACAAGCTGAAACCAGACACCAGGGCTTCAGCCTAATTAAGAAGTGGAAAACCTGTGTGTGCGTGTGTGTGAATGTGGGTGTTAGTGCGTGTGTATGTGTGGTGAGTATGTGTCTGTGTGTGTGTGTGTGTGTGTCAGAGAATGGCCTGTGTGTGTGTTGTGCACCGTGTGTGATTACTCGTTTATTTTACATTTCAGCGCGTGTCTGTGTGCATGCGTGCATCGGCATGCGTCTGGGAACGTGCGTTTGAGTTTGTGTGATTATAATATCACATAATTGAGTGCATGTCGGGTCTCACCAAAGGTTGCTGTGTGTCTTGGTTGACTGCAACGGAACAAAGCGTTCTCTTCTAATTTGTTTTGGTTTTTTAAAAGGGTTGGAACAGCGTGACATCCCTTTTGAGTTTACATCCACTCACATCAGCATTTAGTCTGTGGGACGGACATTTAATATACAACATGTTATGTAACTTATCCCTGTTATATAATACTGTATTTCATTTGAAAAACTCACGACAATTATCGCTCACATGCAATTGTCTGGCAATCTCCTCTCAACAGAAGATGTGAATAGATAATACACACTTTGGGGCCCTATCTTGCATCCGGCGCAATTGGCTTTCTACACTTTCGACGCGTGTGTCGTTGCTAGTGCGCAGAGCGTTATTTTCCCTTCCACCGCAACACGTCGGTAAATTAGGGAATGATCTTGCGCCCCAAAGGGCGGTTCTGCGAAAGGAGGAGGCTTGTTCTGGCGCAAACGTACCCTGGTGCTATTTTGCAGTTTCAGAAAACAATTGCGCCACAAAACAGGAAATACCGGGTTTAAAGTCAGTGGCGCGCATGGCATGCATAATGTTGCTTGTGCACCTCGCGCATACGCTTGCTTCTTATTTGGGAAAGAACAGCTGATACAGCGGTAATAAGTTGTACTTTTAAATCAATGCATCTGCAAACACCGTACAGCAAACACATATTTTCTTGAAACAGGCATCGTATACAAGCCCATATCTTTTAGGATTGATGAATTTGATCGTGAGAAAACATTGTTTTACCGCGAGTGAGTGTTAAAAAGAATGAATGAATGCGGGCGCTCATGTGTGTATGTGTAAAAGAATGAATGAAAGTGAGTAACGCATAATACAGTCCATGGCAATGTATGTTAACGGGGGGACACATGCATATTAGGAACACAAGTCCATAACGATAATGCATATAATACTGGTAAGAAACGATGTTTGTTAATGTATTGTGTGTATCATTAAATAGAACCACAGTTACCGCATATCATATGTGTTTTAAGTTTTCTTTGCCAACATTTATTTGAGGACTCAATGTTTCTGAAGTTGTGGAAGAAAACGCTATTCCATGTGTGAATCAGGCCATATTATTTGTCCATAATCTAAGCCATTTGAAGATTGAAATTCATGTAGTCATGCATCTGTCTCATCGGAGACTGCAAACGCGTCAAAATATCAACTCGTCAGATTCAAATGCGCTCATGGCTCTTAAAGGGGATGGGAGCTGGCACTCTCATTGGTTTACTGCACCTTACGCCCAAACCACACCTAAGGGGTAATGGGCTCTATGCACAACTCCACTACTTCCTGGACTTAGTGCTGCTCCTTCATTTCCTGTCTTACATTACTGGACAAACTGATTAATCCAGGTGTGTCTGAGTAGTCACAATGGTCAGACACACCTGGATTAATCAGTTTATCCAATAATGTAAGACAGGAAATGAAGGAGCAGCATTAAGTTCAGGAAGTAGTGGAGTTGTGCAAAGAGCCCATTAGGCTACTTCAGACCAACACTTTTTGCACCGGGCGCAAGAGTCATTTATGCGCCGGTAAAATCCCACTCTCTTTTCCATCTCTCTCTCTCTCTCTCTCTCTCTCTCTCTCTCTCTCTCTCTCTCTCTCTCTCTCTCTCTCTATGCAATTCTGTGTTGTTGTCGTGGTGCTGTTTTCCCCTTTTGCTCGGGCCTCTTCTCTCTTCTTGTTTACATGCTCAGCTTCGTTGGAAACTCTGAAATAAATTTTAACCCAACATGACCCCATTTAAATCACTGAATTAGTGGTCCTCTCCCAGCCGACTGGGTGGTAAACTCTTTTCGGGACTGTGTTGCCTTTCACGCATAAATGTGAACGGACTTTTGTTTTGAAAGAGCTCTTATTTTGAAGGGCAGTTCTCACCCTAATGTTCCCGGGTCATAGGTTTGTTTTGGTTTAGTCGTCCGAGGAGGCTAACCGAATTTGCATAGCTACATTTCTGTGTTCAACCGCATGATTGTATCACTGTAAACGTCACAGAGGCAACATCGTAAGTTGATAATTTCATAATAATCACATTCATAATGTTAATGTGTTAGAAAAGTACTATATTTACATGAAAAATGCATGTGATATGTTTGTGGCTAAAAACGTTTTATTTACATGTATTAACATGTACCTGTTACAGAGCTAAAGGGTAATTTTCTCATTTGTCTTGTTACAGTTTTCACTCTGACCTTGTACAATGAGAAAAAGAGCCACAGTAAAGAGCAACTAAAGCTTACTACGACTCACGTCTTCATTTATAAGAAAGAGTTTAACTCGTTGTATAGCTGCAGTGAAGGCAACTTCTCTTTCAACTACTTGTAATTCAAAGGTAAAAAGAACATCGAACATGCAAAGAATGAATCACTGTAAAAAAAAAAAAAATACGAAGCACTTTCCACATGCTGGTGTCTTCAGCGCTCCGTAATCAGTCCCAGGGTGATGGCCCGGCCTGCCAGGCCTACTCAAGTGTTGGGTTGAAGATGTGTTTTGCATTTACCAACGTTGTCACCAGAGCGACCGGGGATTTGCTCCTGGGTAAGTTGTCATCCCTTCCAATCCCAATTCCATCCCCCTCCCCCTCTCTCCCGTCTCCCTCTCGCAGCCAGAGTTGTCCGTTCCGTGTCCGTTCGAATCTGGCGGGATACTTCTTAATGCGCTGAGTGTCGCTCCCGAGAGGAGAGCTGTAGCAAGCGTTAAATCATGCGTGTAGTGACTTCGCTGAGCGTTGTGACTCGTGTAGGCTGATAGCCAGAACCACAGGCCCCCCCCTGGGCAGGAGAATAACCTAGGCCTCCTCATAGTAGATTATCCAATTTTGGCCTGACTCCCAATTGTCTTGTTTCAATTTGCTGAATTAATGAACACACACAAACTTACACAAACACACACACATACACACACACTCACTCACTCACTCACTCCCTCTCTCAAATGCACATGCACCCACCCATACACACACACACACACACACACACACACACACACACACACACACACACACACACACACACACACACACACACACACACACACACAGAAAGACCTAAACCAGCAATCCAGTCCGTCGCCTAGGTCTATTCAAACTCAGAGAGGACACTAAACACACCAACTCACACTGTCATAAGTCACAACGTGGTGTGATGTGATGCTACTTTACCATCCACCCAACAAGGGCTTTGATTCACAACTCTGTTCGGTGGATAGTAAAATATCGTGCTTTTCGTAACAGTTGCAACCGCTAGCTCGGGTGGTGGATGAGGTGTTGGCAAAGGTCTCAGCAGTCCATCACCGCCGGGTCGGGTGGGACGGTGTACCTACCCAATCATAAATGCAATGACTTCTTTCAGGCCTGACATCCTCACCTAACCGATCAGAAGGGGGGGGGACAGAGTTCTTCCTCCCCCCGTTGTCATGCATTGTCAGACGGGGTGGTCAAATGACAGGCTCTTTACTTTCGCGAGTCGCGGCAGATCTATTGTTGTGGCAAATCACAGGGGCCGCCATCGCGTTGCGTTTCCGCTTAGCTCAGCGGAATGCGTCCTCCGCAGACTGCTGGCTTATGGTTCATTTTAGGTGTCACATTTATTTCCTCCCCCACCCTAAAGCTTCTGTGTTTTGTAAAGTGACAGCGAGACCAAAAAAAAAATTGACAAACGCCTCCGCACGGCCGATAACTTCCCAACACGCTAATCTGACTGGCTGTCTTGATGGAAGCTAATGTGGTAAACATCGCGTCGGCTGTTGGTGAGACGGACGATATCCGCTCACAAAAGCAAAGCCAAATGAGAAATACACAGAAAACCAAAGGGGCTTTAAAGGGAGGAGAAACAAAATGGAAAAACCGCAAGGTGGGAGAGTTTTGTCGTGTAGGAGCTGCGCTATAGCCAGGGGATATATAGAACACCTGCTCCTCTCCTTTGTAGCTCGCCACGCCAACATCTGACTGAATTTAAAGATGAGGAGCCTAAGAGAAGGAGAAGGAGACGAGTCGTCAGACGACACTGTTTCTTAGTGAAAACTGTTTAGAACGAGTCAGAGGCAGATGGGCAAGTCAAGGGAGGGAGGGCGAGGTGGAGGGGAGGAGGAGAGGGAGGAGAGAGAGGAGCGAGGTGAGGGGAGATGGATGAAAAATGGAAGGAAGGGACAGAGGGAGACCTCAAGGAAGGAGGGAAGGAAAGAAAGACGAAAGGAAGGATGGAGGCATCCATTACAAAAGCCAAGTCAAATTTGGCTTCCTTGAGGACTTTCTATAATGTATTAGAAAAAGACAAACTCCTTGTTGTTCAGATGCCATTCATGTGGCGGTATGATATTGTGCCTAGCTTCAGCGAGAGTCAGCAAAGGAAAATCGCATTGAAAGTGACTTTATGATTTCTCTGTAGCTCGAGGTGACAAGTGTACAGATTAGGGAAATAGCGAAACAATCAATATTTTATGTCCATTGGATATTATAAGGGTCTAAGCATATGTTTTATTTCGCATTTATTCTGTAGTCGGATGGTTTTTATCATTTTATTTTTTTTCTTTTCCTGATCCCTTGAAGTTCACACTGACTTATATTTCATCCCCCAAAGAAATCAATAAAAGAAAATGTTTCATAAATAATCTCCATTGGCTGTCAATCACTGTACTCAAACAGAATGGGAACTTTTGATTGGCTGGCTGCTTGCCCCAGCCCCACGAGGGATAAGTAACAAATCAGAGAGCGTTAACCTCAAAACGAATCAAACATGAGGGGACTCCATCCAAACCAAAAACCCCACATATTTTCATAAATACCACTCAATATTTCATGCTACAAAATAAAACACGAGCAAGGGTTTAAAAAATAACAGGATAAAAAAAAAACCCTGTTATTTGATGTCTCAGAAGAGTGGGGCACGGGGAATCTAATTGGGTACTAAGTGGACTAATACATTTTTCCATGCAACTGATTAAGTTCCCATCCGTGCCTTTCGGTGAGTCATTTGTGCCTCAAATTAAATGGAAAGCACACTGCAATGCTTTCGATAATGCGAAATAACTCACTTCTATTTTCAAGTTCTCAGAAACACTATGTGTTGTATCTGTGCGTCCCTTTTTCCTCCGTTTATTTCTTAATTGAGCGCTGCATTACACAACAAAACACACTAATGTAAAAGCTTTCTATCAATCTGCTGCACATTTCATTGCCATAGTTACCGAACACCGAAACGGGCAGCTCCTTGATGTTAGCTAGCATCTGATTGTCTGTCTGTTGGCCGAGGAGACACGCTTTGAGTTTGGCTCTCTGGATATCCATTGTTGTCCTGTTGTTGCTTTCATCATCTGACCATTCACCACACAGTCCTCAGCTTTCAGATAAAGCCATTTGGCCGAAAGAAAAACCATGCACGGGCAGAGGCACGCAAAACGCCCAAACATCTGGGATGCACTTCAGGGACATGAAGAAAAGTCAGCAAATGAATAGCGCGTCTTTATGATGTCGTTTAATGCGCTCGTTTTAGAGCGCTTGTTTACGTCTAGTCCAAAGAAAAAAATATAAGGCGCCTATAAAACCGTAGGGCTTCATCACTCGAGGCCAACTTATAAAGTTTTCCAATCGTTTTCCATTTCCAAAAGTTTATACTAAATAGGGTAGCCTGACTTGAAAACTACTTTACCTTAAAAAAATAAGCCAAGACTCACCTGTTCAGAGTTCACCTGGAGTCTGCAGAGCCACCCCGTCCCTCCCCCCCTACTTGTTGTATGTTGTACGTCCTGGCACTTAATGTACAGACTTATTGTATGTCGTACTCAGTTATAGTACTCGGTTTTATAGCATCTCATCCTAGCTATCTTTGTTGCATAAGGGGAATGGGTTCACCCCTTCAATTGTTACTGCTTTGCACTTGGTTCTATGAACATCCTTACTAAGTTACTGTACCCGACCGCGAGATATATGTTTCACCTTCTCCTGACAAATGTACTTTTTCTAGGTCGCTTTGGATAAAAGCGTCTGCTAAATACCCTGAATGTAAATGTTGTATTGTACATGGTAGTGTAATCATAGCTCCCCGTCCTTCTGGTCCAGCTTAGTCTGCTGTCACGGGAACACCTTTCCGTGCCTTCAGGACGTTGCCAGTAGGTTTAGCGTTGTGACAGCCCATTGACGTTCAGATTGAGGGAAAAAATGACAATGTTTTAGACAGGGGAGGAAGATGAGTTCAGCTTCTGCCAAGAGGTAGGTGACAGTGAGTGGATGCTAAGGATGACATTTTATGTTTTGTTTGTGTGTGCGTGTGTGTGTGTGTGTGTGTGTGTGTGTGTGTGTGTGTGTGTGTGTGTGTGTGTGTGTGTGTGTGTGTGTTGTTTGAGTTGTGTGGTGTGTGTGTTGTGTGGTGTGTGTGTGTGGTTCAGTTGTGTATGTAAGAATGAACAGGGCACACAACCTAAATACCATAAGTAAACACACACACACACACACACACACACACACACACACACACACACACACACACACACACACACACACACACACACACACACACACACACACACACACACACACACACACACACAAACAGCTCCCATGTGTATTTGTGTGCAAGAAGTTCATCTGAGCAGTCTAGCCGTGCTTAGAATTGATCTCATTAATAAGGCAGACAAATTCAAAATTGATTTGTACCTCATTATTAACCAAGGTCTGGCTGTATGGAAGCATGTAGAAAAATTAAAATTGCAATTTGCAATTCAATAGCAATTCATTATGCAATTTAATAATGTAATTTGAAAAAACGTTATTCAAAGTGTATTTTAATATGCAAAGTGACGATTAAATTCTCGATTACGTTTGAAAAAGTTATAACAACAATAGAATAAAATAGAGTACCTTTATTCAAAAAAGCTGGAAAAGCTATAGTGCCCCCGTGATGCACTTTGCCATGCTCCGTCTGTTGCAAAAAATTCAATGTCACTTCAATCCGCAAAAAAGGTTTGCAAAAGATTTTGCAAAAGTTATTGCAAGGCTTATCATCGAATCGCATCTGGGCAGGAACTACGTCACTTCCTCTTCAGCCCAACCAGTAAAGGCAGGTTTATTCTCCTCCACAAAGTGCTGTTCTTAAGGCACGGACAGCCCTCTCTGGAGACCCTGTTCGACACCCTCTCCATAGCTTAAGTGCCAGACAATATTTTAAAGGGGACATACTGTATTATGCCACCAGGTGTGAGTGTGATTACAAGCTGTTTCAAAAATCTGCCCCATATGACATCACCAGTGGGTGTGTCCACCTAGATCTGTGCTGGACAGATGAGCAACGTTTACTTCAGTCCACCGGGTAGGCTGGTAGACTGATCTATCCAGCGCACTGAGCACATGAACGGTCGCTGTCGGAAACACGCGTAAGCGTGAGCCTCATCACTGACGGGACGTCTCGTTATTGCCAGGACCTTGAACGCGCCTATAGAGTGGCGAAGTGATAGAGGTAGAGCCCTTGGGACCTATGAGATCGAAAAATATGAATGGGTTTAAATGGAGAGAAAGGAATTATGTTCTGGTCCCAGTCTTTATATGCCATGCATGGATTACACAGTATGTTGTTTGTGAATTTAAATGATAATTTCTCATGCAAAGAAAACTAAAAGATTTTCGCGAAGAAGTTTGATAACGTTAGGTTTTGTCTGAGGACGCTTTGTGAACTACAGCTCTTCGCTGCTCTCGACGTGAATGATATACGTCACCACCCGCACTTGGAACTCTGGTACAGACATGGCGATCTCTCTGCTCCACTTCACCGCTTTTTTCCAAGGGGAGGATAAAAGCATCGAAAGAGGTGAAAACCATTCTAAGTCGGGGCATGTGGAGAGTTTCAGTTATGCCGATGGGGAGATTGTCGGTCTTGTCCACGCCAGTCGCAGGGAGCGTGACGTCACATACGAGACGTGTAGTCTTTCTCATTGTGTTTTCTCTACAGCCTTTAACTGAACAATTGCACAACAAACGGTCAAACTCTTGACATGAAAAATTATAATTAAAATCCACAAACAACATATGTGGGGACCAGAAGATACTTTCTCTCCATTGAACCCATTCATATTTTTCTATCTCATAGGTCCCATTGGTTTTACCGGAAGGGGAGGGACTTCTCCACTCCAAGGAAATTACGAGGAAGTGACGTAGTTCCCACCCATACGCGATTTCGCTGATATGCTTTGCAATATCTTTTGCAAAATCTTTTGCAATGCGCTTTGTAAAAACTTTTGCTAACTTTTTTTGGGGATTTAAATGTTATTGGAAATTTGCAACACACGGAGC
Organism: Melanogrammus aeglefinus; assembly: GCA_900291075.1. NCBI lineage: Eukaryota > Metazoa > Chordata > Actinopteri > Gadiformes > Gadidae > Melanogrammus > Melanogrammus aeglefinus. The sequence continues at coordinate 8,962 of OLKM01002284.1, read as the reverse complement.
GTGGCAAAGTGCATTGCAATCACGGGGGTGCTATAGCTTTCCATTTGAATAAAGGCACTGTGACAAAATGTTATTCTATTTTTATTGTTATAACTTTTTCAAGTTGAACTTTGCATATTAAAATTCCATTATTAAATTGTATTATGAATTGTCAATTACATAATGTCATGACTTATTAAATTGCAAATTGTATTGCCATTTGAATTTTGCTACATGTATGCTTCCATATGGCTGTTTGCATGAGTGAGTGTGTTTGAGTGTGCATATGTGTGTTTATGTCTGTTTATGTGTGTGTATGTTTGTCATCTTTCATGTCAAGAAGAAACAAAACAAAATATTGTATAGAAACGCACACACACACACACACACACACACACACACACACACACACACACACACACACACACACACACACACACACACACACACACACACACACACACACACACACACACACACACACACACACACACACACACACACACACACACACACACACACACAGAGTATTAAATCGCCATATGGGTCAGCACAGGGTGGGACTCAAGCCCAGGTCTCCTGGATCTTCAGACAAGCACCTTCAGCAACCTTATTCAGCGGAATACAACGGCATGTAATGAAAAGATGGAAAACTGATCCGAAGATAAGATAAACCTGTTACTATTTTTGATCTTTGAAAGCTTTCCCTTTGGGGACGTGGTTTGAGATTCCTGCTGAGTCACTGTTTAATCCGTTCTCCCCCAAAGCTCTGCTATTCTCATGCAATTCGTGTGCGACTCTGAGACTTTGTAGAAGGGCATCACTTTGCTGTATCATTGTGGCTTAAGCCTTATGGTATGCCGCAACAAATCCATGGTATCAGTATTAGTGATACGTGTATTACTAGTCAAATGGCTTGACAAACTAACCAACTTACCACAACGAATAATAAAAACAAAAGAATGGATAAACATTCAGTCAAAATATTAATAATAACAATATAGATATCAATATATACAGTATATATATATATACAGTATATATATATACACATATATATATACGTATGTAAACAGAAATTTATAACAATTCAAACAGGCCATACATTAACCAGCCTTGGAGTGCGGACCTCTTTAAAGGTGCCATGACATGCTATTTTATGGATGCTTTAATATAGGTATTAGTGGGCCACTAACACAGTATTCAAAGACGTTCCCGAAATTCAGCCGTGGTGCAGAGTTACAGCCACTCCGAGCCAGTCGCACATTGAGCTGCCCCCAAATGTGTTACAGACACTGTTTTGGTGTCTATAGCTTTAATGCAAATGAGGAGGAGAGAGGCGGGTCAAGGAGGAGGGTGGGGGTGTGGCCCTGAGCAGCTTGGGGCCACGGTACCATGCGCTCTGTTTACAGTGGATGTATCGCAATGGAGAGGCGCACACAGCCTTTAGCCGTGTTCTGTAAATATTCTAGAACACACGGGAGTCCTGGAGCTCTATATCTAAATAATATCATATAGCCTACATAGATATCTATATATATCTATAGATATCTATATTATATATATTATCACGGCCAAAAGCTGTGTGAGCCGATATTATGAATCTCAAACGACCGCATTGGGTTCTCCGACGTTCCTGGTTCTTCCACGTCAACATCAATGTGAAGTAAACTGAAACGCGACAAGGAGGAGAAAGGGATTGTTGCCGGGCAGCGCTCAGGCACCTCCGCCTCCTGCAGCGCCGAGGCGGTGGTCCCTCGGCAGCGGGAAGCGGGGCTTAAGCGGGAGACATTCACCACCAACAATCCCTTTCTCCTCCATGTCGTGGTTCATGTTCTTGAGGGAGTCAAAGGCAAAGTTCCTTTCCCCCAATTCATTCTCAACAATGGCTCAGATAACCCCCACTACAAGTGTCCCAGAAATACCAGAGACGAGAGACCGACGTGTTATGCGCCATAACACCAAAAGCAGAATAGTTATCCAAATAACAAGGAAGTGTACAACACTTGCGTTACAGTCCTGGAGCTCTATATCTAAATAATATCATAATACATAGGTATCTATATCATATAATACACATTATCACGGCCAAAAGCTGTCTGCGCCTCCAGACGATATTATGAATCACAAACGACTTCGTCGGGTTCTGCGACGTCTCTGGTTCTTCCACTTTCACATCAATCTGTAGTAGACCGAACCGCGCGCTGCCTGCTGCCGGCTGCCCGCTGCCGGCTGCCCGCTGCCGGCTGCCCGCTGCCGGCTGCCCGCTGCCGGCTGCCCGCTGCCGGCTGCCCGCTGCCGGCTGCCCGCTGCCGGCTGCCCGCTGCCGGGCGGTGGTGCTTCGCGGCATCCGGCGGCATGTCGCAGTTCATGTACTTCAGGGAGTCAAAGCCAAAGTTTCTTTCCCCCAATTCCTTCTCAACCATGGCTGACATAACCCCCACTACAGTCTCGTTGTGGAAATACAAGAGACGTCAAAGAACCGACAAGAAACACTTGTGTTACAATGTGTGTATCCACACACACACACACACACGTGGCGCTCGCACGGTCGTGTCTCATTGGCGGGCCAAGTCTCTGGGCGGGCCAGGCAGAGTAAGGGGAGGAGCTTACTGCAGGGTGACGACATAATAAACCACATTCCAAATCAGCGCGCTTTAGCCGCTTTAGCCTAGCGCTCGTTTTCCACCGGACGCAAGCTTTAGCCACTTTGGGACCATAGGCAGGCTAGGGGAACTCATATTTATGTTAGAAAACCTCAGAAAGTGAGATTTTCATGCCATGGTACCTTTAAACAAAGGTAGACTCAATCATAAGTCCTCACCTGCCCGCCCCCACCACCACCACCACCACCACCACCCCGGCCCCCTTCGTCGCTGGCAGTTTCCCGTGATCCCGGGGTCCGTCTCTCCACGCTCCATATCTTTTATTGTCAGGTGTCTCCGCGGCCCTATTACCTTCAAATAGCCGCGGTCCGTTTGATGGTGTGTCAGGCTGAAGTAGATAACACAGCCATTTTAGCCCGCCATTGTTTTCTCCTATCGTCGGTTAGGTAGTATTAAATTATATCCCGTTTCTCCTGCCAAGGACGCCTTTGAAGTCGCCGCGCGGCTCCAAGAGAACAAAGGCAGGAAACCGAGATGGGAAAATAGTCTCGGGAGAATAAGACGGTGAGGGCGGTGGGCAGCGGGTCGTAAAAGCCTGGAATTCTCACGCGTTTTGATTCTCACGCGTTTCCAACACCGCGCGTCTGTTGTTAAATACTCCCGCCCTCCGGCTGACCATATGGAAAGCCAGAAGAAGGCCACAAACGGCTCTAGAATGGCGTGGGTAAGAAGGGCTAAACCCGCACGGTTTCCGTGCGGGTTTAGCCCTTTTACCGCGCCATTCTAGGGCCGGTTTACGGCGCGGTAAAAGGGCTAAACCGCACGGTTTCCCTGCGGTTTAGCCCTTTTACCGCGCCATTCTAGGGCCGGTTTACGGCGCGGTAAAAGGGCTAAACCGCACGGTTTCCCTGCGGTTTAGCCCTTTTACCGCGCCATTCTAGGGCCGGTTTGTGGCCTTTTTTGGCTTTCCATACTGACAAGACCTTGCGCCATCGTGCTCCGTGTGTTTAACGCTCCGGTGACGCAGTTTTACTTTTAATTAACCCCCTGCTTTGGGGGCTGGGCTGAAAATAACAGTCGTTGGTGGGTTATCGGGAGTGATGTTTACGGTGAAATGATTGTCATTACCAGCACCGCACGTGAAGTCTGATTACCCATCAATTTTATGTGGGGAATAAACAATGAGGGTGCACGGTGCACTGGAGGGGACCGTTGCAGTGAAATCGCGTCTCTCCGTCGCGATTCACTGCTTCTCTTTATTACCTCCGCGTTGAGAGAAATTTCTCTCTATTTACCGCGTAATCTCTGCCACGCGTCGGCCTCCATCTCTAGGACCTTCATTCACACAGCCACTGTTATGGTGCCTCACCTGTTAATACAACCCGCTGGTTGTCATAGTGAATGTCAGTGTGTGTAGGGCAGAGGGAGAGAGAGATGGGATGGGAGAGAGAAAAGAGTGTTAGAAGAGAGAGGAGTAGTATATTGATGAGGTTGTGAGAGAGAGGGAGAGGGAGAGAGAGAGTTAGAGAGAGAGAGAGATGAGCGACGGGTTGAGTGAGGGAGGTAAAAGAGAGGGAGTTGGAGAAAAAGGATGAGGGAGAGTGCTGAATGAGAGGGAGAGCGGGAGGACGAGAGAGCGCGAGAGAAGCCTGAAAGTGAAAAGAAGCTCCTCTCTGTCGTCCCGACAGACTCTGAAAACATTGAGAATATATATTTCATTGGGCTTGTCTTTTCCCTTTTCGCTTTCCCTTCGCCTGTCACTGTTGAATTGTGTTTAACAGTGCAGTGAACGCGCATCTGTTAAGAGGAAAATTGGTAGAAACTTGTTGGTTTGTCAGTTTGCCATTTTCTATCAGGGCCATCCAAACGAGGTCCTATCAATGACTCTTGGCCACAGTGTACCTGTGATCTTTACAGTTGGCTTTTTTGGTATGTTTGTTGGTTTTGTTGGTTTGTTTTGTTTGTGTCATTCTCAGACAGACAAAACAAAGAAAATCGGGGGCATATGCAGCATTCTTGGCGAAAAATGATACCTCCATCTCTTACTCTTTTTCTCACCCCTATTCCTGCTTTCCTCTTGCTCTAAATATATCTATCTATCCGTCTGTCTCTTGTCCTCACTCACCACTCCCTCTCTCTCTCTCTCTCTCTCTCTCTCTCTCTCTCTCTCTCTCTCTCTCTCTCTCTCTCTCTCTCTCTCTCTCTCTCTCTCTCTCTCTCTCTCTCTCTCTCTCTCTCTCTCACTCTCAGTCTCTCACTCTCTCTCTACCAGCCTATCCACCTCCCCAGTATTTCTCAACAGCCTCATGAAGGGAGCCAAAGATTCCGGGTTGCCAGGGTAACCATCTTTCTATGGCGCTCCTCTGGTGAACACGTTTTGATAGATCCGGATCTTCAAAAGGTGTTCGGCCCGGACATTTGTGGGTGAACTCCATTTGAGGTCGGTTATGAAAAGTTTCTTGTTGAAAGGAAATATAAATATTAGTCTGTATAAGTATGTGTAGTACTTAAGCTAACACGCTGTGCGAAGTTGTGATTCATAGAACCAGGTGAAATAGGGATACCACTATATGTCACTCTGTAAATTGCCTGTCCACATCAAGAGGAATGGAGCCAGCCTTCCTCCTTTGACAATTGAATGCCCAAGGTGTTATTTCGGTTTATGAAGGAAATGTGGTCATAGTGCTTGTCTCATAGGCCCATTCACAAAATCTCCGGACAACCCTCTTTCTCATTTTACAACGATCTCCTCGCGTCTTCACCCGCTCTGTCGAGCAGCTAGCACAGCATCTCAAGCTCATGCTAATGTTGCGTAGCTTCTCGTAAGGATGGTTAGTTTAATTGTGTTTTAGATTGCCGATTTGTCGCGTTTCCCCGTTGGTTGAATTTAGAGCCTTCGCGAATATCCTTATTTTATTTGTTTGTAGAACCATGCTATAGTTCGAATTTGAAGTTTTGTTAGTTTTGGCGATAGGAAAAAACTCTGTGCCAGGTGGCAAAATTGTGTTCCAATACCATACGGTCTGTCTAATAGTCTCTGCATGTGTCTCAAATCAATACATAAAGGATGACTTTCTCACAAATGACATAACAGAGTTAGATTGTTTTTTTAGTTGCTCAATAAATGGAATATATTTGTCATATTTTCTTCCCCTCTTGATTCTGTTACACTAATCCCTTTTTTTTCCACATTCCTCATGTCATTGTGTTTCGGTTCCCCTTTGTGTAGACAAACACAATGCGTGACTATCAAGCGGCCAACTAAAGCAAGTTTTATAAAAAAGGGATCCCTAACACTTCTCCTTACCTAAAATGTTTTGGCATGTGTGCTTTTTTTTGTCTTTGTTTGTTTTAACTTCGTTACAGCATTATTTTTCCATGTTCTGAAAGCTTTCATTAGTTTAGGCAATTAGCTCTTGCAAACAGCCCTGCTCTTTATCGATTGAGCTTTGACCCATGGGCAAGGCGCTATCAGCACGCACCTGCTAGCTGAATTCCTGTTCTCCTGTCTCAGGGGAAAAGAAAAGAAAAGACAGAACCACTTGTTAATCAAAACTATTTACCCACACACCTGTATCCACTCAGGCGAAACATTTTGTAGGCAGTATTAGGAGGAAGAAAAGGCTAAAAGATTAAATGTGGCGTTTTCAGACTCCCTTTTCTTTTACAAATGAAATTAATTTGGTTTGGAACAGCAAATTATGATTTGGGAGTCATTGTGAAAGTTAAGTTTCATCTTCAACAGAAGAAATGTGCTCACGCACAAGCCTATGTGCGGTCTCTCACACACACACACACACACACGCACACATACACGCACACACATTCACAAGCACACAAGCGAGAGAAAACACACACACACAACACAGAACACACACGCACACACCTAACACATGGACTTAACGAGGTGTAAACAGATGATGAGAGTATATTTATTAACCGGAACATGTGGCAGTTAAAGCTTTCTGTACATTAAATTCACTGCTACTATTACAGCTGTAGCGCTTACCAATTATTATTATAATATATGTTCTCATTATACTACAAATTAGGCTTGCTGGTTAAGGGGTGTGTTGGGGAGCAATCAGATTATCTAGAGGACCATTTGTAGGGTTGGTCTCATTATCTTATTAGTAGGTACCCGGCATGTAAAATAATATCTCCTGATGACAGAAGGAAAACAGATCTAAATAAACCTCTACTATTTTGATCTCTTTTAAAAACTTTCCCTTTGGGAAGTGGTTCAAGAACGTGCTGATCACAGTTATAATCAATAATATCACTGTGTGCGTGTGTGTGTGTGTGTGTGTGTGTTGTGTGTGTGTTGTGTGGTGTGTGTTTGTGTGTTGTGTCGTGTGTGTGTGGGTGTGTGTTGTGTGTGTGTGATGACATGTGTCTCCTTTACCCCTCATTCTAAATTGCATGGCCGCTCTATTTCCATGCCCCACATTCCACTCAATCAATTTCACCGTCTCGTTCCCCCCTTCTCTCCCTCCTCCTCCCTCCTCCTTCTCTATCGCATTCTCCGTGCCTCTCTTCTCTCTCTCTCTCTCTCCTCTCTCTCTCTCTCTCTCTCTCCTCTCTCTCTCTCTCTCTCCTCTCTCGTCTCTCTCTCTCTCTCTCTTCTCCTTCTCATTCTCTCCTCTCATATCTCTCACTCCATCTCCTCATAACTGTCTCTTTGCCACTAGAGATACCGCTTGTCTATGCTTCACCAACACACACACACCCACATCAGCACAGACACCACACACCAATGCGCACAAACAACACCACAGAAACCCACCACACACTATACACCACTCTGACACAAAGAAAGAGGATGGCTGCTGAGGAGTTCCCCAAGGAGTCTTGGATCCTGTCCTCCTTCGGCCACATAACACCAACACCTCCACAGATGGTTTGCAGAACAGCGGCGCGTGCTATCTGCTGTTAGCTCCTCATGTCCATCTGTGGATGGCTGTGACAAGGAGCGCACACTTCCTATACGCGGTGTCTGCCGTCAATCACGTGACTTGCTGCAAGCACCCCGAACATGTCAAAGCACCCGGTGACTACACTATGCTAGGTAAGCGGTATGTACATTTTTTTCTTGTTTACGTTCATCATGCGTATCAGAAGAGCTAAGAGCACAGCTTCCAGAACTCTGTATGTGTGTGTGTCTGTGTTTTCTAGTGTGTGTGTGTGTGTGTGTTTTTTTCTGTGTGTTTCCCTGTATGTATGTATTAATGTATGAATGTATGCATGTAGTATGTACTGTATAGTAGTAATTTTGTATGTGTGGTGGTGTGTGTGTGTGTGGTGTTGTGTGTGTGTGTGTGTGTTGTGTGTTGTGTGATGTGGTGGTGTGTGTGGTTTGTGTGGTGCGGTGGGTTCTGTGTTGACAGTGTAGCTCCTTCCAAGAACGTTTCCCTCTGTTTTAATACCTAATCTGAGAATATTTTAGCTGTCCTTTAAAGCATAACTGGTCAGGTATACGGGCAATCTCGCTGATCCCACGCAGTCCTGATATTAACTTTATTACAGGAAGACTCCCGCCTTTTGGGGAATAGGTTATTTTCCTTAACCCAATATTAGCAGATAGCCATTTTATCGATCACCCAGCGGCAAATTTCAAACTTGAGTTTGCTGAAATCAATGGAAGAGGAAATGACCATCTCTGTCAGTGCAATGATCATAAAAACACCATTTCAGCTCTCAAAAAAATAAAGATATTTGGGCGATTTCGCTTGTCTCTTGGTGCACAGAAAAGGTGTTCTAAAACGTGTCTTTGAAGGTTTCAAATCAACCCTTTGTACTCTGGGCACTATTAAAATGCAATTATGAAAAACCCCTTCTGAAGCAAGTTCCACTTACGACCAATGAGTTATCTTGGGTAGCATATCTCTGACCCAGCCTCTGTGCCTTCCCCCATGACAAGTTCTGCTTTAAGATAGTAGCTATGCGTTACTGAAAAATATTTCCCAAAAAGTCTGAATATCCCTTTCAGGTTAAACTTTGAACTGTTTGAAAGCATACCGACATCATGTTTTATTTATAACCCAACATGCATGTGTTCCTCTCCTTGCTGCATCGGCAATCGATGTTACATCGACATTTCAATAGAAGTTATTCATGGGCCACAGTCTTCATGTGGTTATTAAATCGACCCAATCCAGAATTCAACTCCGTAAACAGGAAAGACCCGCTTTTCCTGCATAAATGCACATAAAAGGTCACGCGCTGACTTTGAAATGTAATCTCCGTGTTGTTGCTCTCATATGCATTTGCTTCCGTGTCTTCATTCTGTATGCGTTCCAGTGTCGTTGTGTGTGGTGTGTTGTGGTGTGTGTGTGTGTGTGTGTGTGTTGTGTGTGGCATTGATGGTGCGTGTGTGT
>OLKM01002283.1:70618-75671 GCA_900291075.1 Melanogrammus aeglefinus | reverse complement strand
TGGTGTATGGGTTGGAGAGACGGAGCGGGAAATCAAAAGGAAAATGAAAAACCCAAACGGCAAGAAAATCAGAGACAGATGTGAGGAGAACAGAGAGACAGACAGACAGAGAGACAGGGTGACAGACACACAGACCGGCTCACAGGCCGACGTACACGGTCAAGTGTGTAGATCGTTTCAACGCAAACTCGTGTGTGTGCGTCTTTGATTAGCGCTTGTGCTGTTTGTGAGGGAGTACGTTCATTTCCGTTGAGTGTGGAGTCATGATGTCCGGCTGTGCTTAATATCACACTGCCCTGTGCTTACGTAATAAGGATTAATATCGTCTCGGGGTCTGTGATTTCAAGTGGCCATATCTGGTGACTTGTTGCCTTTAGACTTAGTGTGTTTAGCTGGAAAAGCAATGCAACAGTTTATAGATCACTACGCTCAACTTGCACGTGCGCACACAGCATCCAAGGGCCTGGTGTCCACGAACAGCAACACACACAAACACCCAACCACACTTAGCAGTTTATTATATCATTAGCTGTTTTAGTTATAAGGAGGTGAACAAATAAAGTTGGCATGATATTGAAGGTAGAGAAGAGGAGGGAGTAGTAACAATAAAAACATCTGAGAAAGGAGAGAGAGAGAAAGATGAGAGAGAAGAGAGAGAGAGAGAGAGAGAGAAGCGAGAGAGAGAGAAGAGAGAGAGAGAGAGAAGAAGAGAGAGAGAGAGAGAGAGAGCGACAGAGAGATTGAGAGAAAATATTGCGATTGCGAGCAGAGGGATAAGAAGGAAGAGATCGGATGTGAGAAAGCAACCAGGTTGAATGAAAGAAAAAGAGAGATAAGGCGAATAATGAGAAAGAATAGAATCAACCACAGCTGCGGCCGCGCTCTGGCCTACTGTTCTCTTGTTGTTTGTGAACGGAAAACAATGAACAATATTTTAACAACTCGCTTTCTCCCTCTCTGGTCTCTAGTGTAGAAAATAGCTCAGAGGTTTTGGGGAGAGCGAGGGAGGAAGTGGTAGGGTGGGGGGGGGCTGTGAAGGCGAACAAGACAGAAACAACACGATGATGGGATTGCCCCAAAACAGACAGTACCGCAGACAGACAGACAGACAGACGAATGACAGCACAGGGGATGAATGGATAACAAATGGGGTGAATAATGGATAATAATGGATGAATAGTTAGATGTTGATGGCAAATGGACTCTAGAGCGGATGGGAATTCATGAGTAGATCCGATGATGAAGAGTTAGATGGATGAGATTAATTATTGAATGAATTGACACATGAATGCACAAAAAATGATGATAGGGATCATGGATGAGTGGGTGAATGAAATTGAAATATCAATGACTGATGAACTCTGAGATGGATTAATCGTAGGATAGCAGTCGATGCATGGATGGGATGGTGTATGCCTGGATGGATGAAAGAGCGAGGATGAATGTGTGCGGCAAATGAAGAGATGAGTCTCTTACGTGCTTGCAACTCGCTCCTGTCCTTGCTGCCTGGCTCATCTGCGACGTTATTCTAGTCCTGATGTGCCCTCTGTTGCACATGCTATCGTAAAGAAGCCCTCAAACACCACCTGGGAGGGGGGGGAGACGGGCCGCGATTGTGAGACATTCATACTTGTTCACCAGGCATATGCCCCAGTGTCCATCAGGACCGCCCACCTCCCCCCCCACCCAGGATGCCCGCTCTCCCTTGGGCCTAAACACACCCAGCACCACCCTCCGCTCAGCACCACTCACCTGGTACTCCCTGGGGCTCTGGGGCAGGATGGTGCGTCCCTCCCTCCAGTGGGGGCCCTGCTCCCCCTTCAGCTGCCAGATGGGGGTCTCCTCGTCGTCGTTGTCCCTCAGCAGCACCCGCAGGCTCCCTAGGGCCTCCCCCTGGAGCTGGTAGTAGAAGAGCCAGCCGCAGAGCGGGCCAGCTCCGGCCCCACCTCGGGGCTCAGCAGGCGGCGCGCTGCCAGAGCGTGGTGGCCGCGTCGTCCACGTGGAGAGTAGTACCGGAGAGTCTGCAGAGGGAGAGTTAAGGAGCCACACTTTAGGGCCAGAGCAGCACCAAGGAGCAGCAGCGTTTATGAGATAGATTCTGAACTCAAGTCAGTTCCCCTAATGACTTTGCTAAAGTTGTCCACTTCGACACCACACACACACACACACACACACACAACACACACACACACACACACACACACACAGACCACACACACACACCACACACACACACACACACACACACACACACACACACACACACACACACACACGCTCCTTAAACACGCTGTTATGAAATACTTGCAACCTCATCCATTGTTCCAATTTTTTGCAACTTAGCACAACCAACAGTTCCAGCGTTTTGTGCGTGTGTGTGTGTGTGTCTGTGCGTGTTTGTGTGTGCATATGTTTGTGTGTTTGTTTGGGTGTGTGCATGTGTGTTTGTGTGTGTGTGTGTCTGTGTGTGCGTATTTGTGTGTGTGTGTGTGTATATTTTTGTGTTTGTTTGTGTGTGTATGTGCGTTTGTTTGTGTGTTTTTGTGTTCTTTACTTCTCTTTCAATTATTAATCCAATTCAATTGACTTTTATGTAGGAGGTGTAGAAGGAAAATGTAATGGCAAGAAATAAAACAGAATGTGAGTGATAGAGAGTGAGATCGATGAGAGGTAGTGTTGAAGAGTGTAGTGAGAGTGAGAGAGAGAAGAGAATGATAGAGAGAGAGAGAGAGAGAGAGAGGGAGACGGAGAGCGGAGAGAGAGAGAGAGAGAGGAGAGAGAGAGAGAAGAGAGAGAGAGAGAGAGAGAGAGAGAGTGAGAGGTGAGAGAGAAAGAGAATGATAGAGAGAGAGAGAGAGAGAGAGAGAGAGAGAGAGAGAGCGCGCTCTTTGCACGACTATAAGCATTAGCCATTCCTTGCAGCATGTTGTGGCTGTTTGTCTTTTATGAGCAGAATGGGCGATTCTGCGTGGGGCCTGCAAGACAGCCTGTTTATCAATACACACAACACTGGTGACACGTCAGGGCAGGAGGGAGGAGGGGGGGAGGGCCGGGGAGAGGTTAGGGAGAGGAGAGGGAGTAAGGGACAGTGCGAGACAAACCAAATGAAGCTGTTTTTTTATCTATCCTGCTCTCCCATTACTCTCTCACTCTTTAAAAATTTCTATTCCATCTCTGATCCACCCGTCTGTCTGTCCCTGCGTCCGGTCTGTGGTCTCTCATTGGGTAACAGCTAGAGAAGAGGCTAGTTCCCTCTTTTCTCTGAGTGTTTGATCTTGGCCAGCCATCAGAGGGGGGGAATTAATTAGCAGCCCACCATGGGAGGGGGGAGGAGTGGGCGGAGGGTTGTGTCAGTGTGTGTGTGTGTGTGTGTTTGTGTGTATGTTAGTGTGTCGTTGCAAGTTAGGGGGCTCACACTAGTGATTTATATCCGTGCCCACGCTAGTCCAAGAGTGTGACGCGCGCACGTTGGGAGTCTCTGCTCATATGCATTTTTCCCGGCAGGAGGGACTTTTCAACCACTACAGGTTCCACGTTGCTATGAGAACGTGGCGGAAATAAACGGGTTAAAGCCAAAGAAATGGCATGGGGGGGGGGTTATGAGTGGACCCCTGGATCCTCCGCGTGGAAAAGGCTACGTCCGTGCCACTGTGCACTTGGGGAGGGGGGGTGAAGAAACACCCTGCGACAGAACCACGATGGGATATCACCCCTGAAGTCACGACAGCACGAAGTAATTACACTTAACAGCGCTTTCCCCCTGTTTTTTTTACTGTAGTCACTGGTAATATCACTGCCTCGTGTTGTCTCCCATGGCGTTGCTACGGTGACAGGGAGAAGGGGGGTTGGTGGGAGGTTCAGCTGGTGGAGAGGCTTGGAAGCTGCAGTGACTTTAAAAAAACAAAAACAACGGGTTGACAGTTTGACGTCTTGGTAGATAAAAATAGAGACTGTCAGGTAACTCCCATCATCCTTTGTGGCAAGGAGGTGGAACGTGTCATTATCACATTAAATGTGTGGTGTGACCGCAAAGACCGTCAGTTTCACTCTCCCTCTCTGTTAAAGCCCTCCTTTGATATTTAATAACAGAGCTGGATCGCAGGTTTGAGGGCTTTCACTTCAATTGACTCAACCACCGGGAGAAGAGTCTCCTTCTCTTTCGCCGCAACAGGACAAGAGGTTGTCTTTGTGACGAACAAAAGCTGTCTTTGAAGGACTTCCCTCTTCTTCTGTTTGTGTATTTAAGTATTGGGGTGTTTTGCGTTGTCTTGTATTGTATTATTAGGTCTTGTGTGATGTGTCTGCGTCTAAGCGTGCGTCCCGTTATCTGTGAAAATTAGAAGGAACTATCTATCTGTCGATTGATCCATCGATGACATACCTCACTGAAAATGTATCGGTTTTGAAAGGAGTTAGTGATTCAGTTTGCTCAACATTTTCTAATCGGTAAAGCAGCTTTGTAAAGCAATTCTGTTCATTTTGGTGTGTTAAAGTGTATCCCTTTGGTTAAGAGTTCAGTTTGGTAAAGTGTTTCAGTTCAGTAGAGCCTCTTAAACCTTCAAAAGGGTATTCAATGACAAATGTCAGGGATGTGTAAGTGTCTTTAGGTCAGTTCTGGTAAAGTTTTCAGTTCAGTAGAGCCTCTTAAACCTTCAAAAGGGTATTCAATGACAAATGTCAGGGATGTGGTTAGTGCTACAGGACAGCTCCCAGACAGAAAGCCAAACTAATGCCTCTGCAGAACAAGACTTTATGTCAACTTACCGTCCAATGCAGAAGTAAATGGAGGAGGCCAAGACAATTACACTAACGCATACACACTCACACCCACACCCACACCCACACCCACACACACACACACACACACACACACACACACTCACACACTCACACACAGGGTAAGGTGATGTAAGACTTATGTCTCAGTCCTGTCTGTTTATAAAAGCCCTGCTCAGTAGAGCAGAAAGAAGATGACTCCAACAGATACACCAAGAACCTTGGTGCAGGTCAAGGTTGTGTGTGTGTGTGTGCGTGTGTGTGTGTGTGTGTGTGT
>OLKM01002283.1:63118-68118 GCA_900291075.1 Melanogrammus aeglefinus | reverse complement strand
GCAGAGCTTTTTCCAGAAGATTCCATAGTTTCCATACCCTCACGAGATGAGCAGAGAGCGGAGAGAGGAAGGAGCGACGCTGGAGAATAATTACATCTAGAATCTGGTGTGTGTGTGTGTGTGTGTGTGTGGTTGTGTGCATGTATGGTTTTGTGTGTTTGTGTATGTATTTGTGTGTGTGTATGATTCTCTATCTTCTAAAGAAGATAGAGAATCATACACACACAAACAGACACAACCATATCAATGACTACGGTAAATGAAGAAATTAACACGGTTTAGAATCCAAACCGTGTTAATCTTTTAATTTTTTCATTACTTGAATTGCATTGACAATACCTTTTGATAAAACTGAAAATTTCCAATAAAAATGTACTTGAATGAAAACTGTTCAGCAACAGGACCAATCATGTGACTTACTGTCTAGCTCCGCCTCCACGTTGCCGTGCCCACCATGGCCGTGGGCTCCGCTGGCCGTGCGCAGGGACCAGGTGACTCCTGACCTCGGGTCAGGTGACCAGCCACACAGGTTCTGCTCGAAGTCACACACACTCGACAGAGAAGGAGTGGTGACTGGAGAGAGAGAGAGAGAGAGAGAGAGAGAGAGAGAGAGAGAGAGAGAGAGAGAGAGAGAGAGAGAGAGAGAGAGAGAGAGAGAGAGAGAGAGAGAGAGGAGGAGAGAGAGAGAGAGAGAGAGAGAGAGAGAGAGAGAGAGAGAGAGACAGACAGAGATGAAGATCGATCGAAATAAATGGAGAGAGAAAAAAAATACAGTAAAGTATCGGTGGAAGTAGGGGAGGAAGAGGGAAAAAGAAAGGGGAAAATATTAAAACATTGATTTATATCATAACTCTGTGAAACTCATCGCATCGTGCCTATTCAGCAGAATTATTGGAAAGCAGTTCTTTTCAAATCCCCACCTGTTGCCAAACAGTACACTCGACACCCCGAAACTAATCAAAATCCCCTTTTTACCGCATGCCAGAAATATGCCCATAAAAATCATATCACTCTACATCCCCAACGTGCACGTTGGTGAATTTGTCTATGCACCTAAATATGTGCAGATTTGTGGTGTATGTAAATGTGTGTGTGTGTGTGTGTGTGTGTGTGTGTGTGTGTGTGTGTGTGTGTGTGTGTGTGTGTGTGTGTGTGTGTGTGTGTGTTGTGTGTGTGTGTGTGTGTTGTGTGTGTCTGTGATGTGTGTGTGTGTGTGTGTGTGTGTGTGTGTGTGTGTGTGTGTGTGTGTGTGTGTGTGTGTGTGTGTGCGCTTCTGTAAAACATCTGTAACGAATGCTTGTTAAATGAGACGTTCTCTCACTGGGGTTCCCCTCAGGGAGCTAACTCTAAAAAACCACAAATCCCAGAAGCCTCGTGGGGCTCTCTGGCATAATGAGGGCCCACACACCTTGACACGGTGAAGTGGAGTCGAGTGGGGATGTGTGTCTGTGCATGAAAGTGTGTGTGTGTGAAGGGGGCAATCTTGTGGTTACTGTGTCTAACTCCCAGCTGAAAGGATCTACCTGTAGGCACCAGAGAGCATGATGCCCTGGCTTGGGATAAAAGCTTCTGTAAATAACTAAAGACTACTAACAACATGGTAGACATAAAGGTAGTAAGAGTGTTTGTGGTAGTAGCAGTGTATGTAGCAGTTGTTTACCGGATCTCATTGGAGCGGTGGTCTCTTCTGGTCTTGGTGGGGTGGGTGTGGTCGGGTCAGGTACAGTCGTGGTTTCTGTGCAAATAAAAAAACAAGATTAGAACAGGTTAGAAGACCGGCGGCTACAGAACCATGGACAGTAGAACACACTGTTTATCTCCACTGGAAGTTACCGTATGTGTGAGTAGAACAGATGAGGGGAAATCGAAAGGGACTACTGAATGGGAATATATGTTTGGAGATTTTCTGAAGGAGGGAACATTTTGAGAAATTGGCTTGGGATTCCAGTACTCTCTCACTCTCTCAGCAAAGTGCTGTTAGTGTGTTCTGCAGTTGATCGGAATTTTTTCTAAAATGATTTAAACCAAAACTGGCAGACACTCCAAATCACTGTAAAAAAATAATAAAAATTGATATTAAAAATAACTGAAAAAACTGATTTTAAGACTCTTTAAAACTGGTGTGTTCAATTTTCTGCTGGTGGCGGTGGCATTGAAACGCAGAACCAGGGAACATGACAGAGTGGGGTTAAGAACCAAGGTGGCACCTCACTGATGCCTGTGCCATGCCATTCATTACTACACACAGTTGGCTGGCACACACACAAACACACACACACACACCGCACACAAACACACGTACACACAAAAACCAACTCATACATACACACTGATTCACGGGCGCACCAACATGCACGCGCGCACACACACACACACACACACACACAAAAACAGACACGAACACACACACACACACACGCAAGCACACGTATGCAACCTCATACACATATACCCACACCCAAACCCACACACAGGTAAAGAGGAGTGTGTTGATTGATGCTACACTTAGGCTGACCTTGGCACCCACCCGCATGGAAGCCACATATGATAGATCACACAAACACACACAGTCACCCACACATATACACACTCACACACAAACATCAGGCATGGGGTATTTCACTGTAACCCTGAGACCTGGAGGTTTTAATAAGCAGCCTTCTACTGCTGCTCACATTCCCTACACAGAGCTGAAGACTTTACCAGCTGTGCATGCGTGTGTGTGTGTGTGTGTGTGTGTGTGTGTGTGTGTGTGTGTGTGTGTGTGTGTGTGTGTGTGTGTGTGTGTGTGTGTGTGTGTGTGTGTGTGTGTGTGTGTGTGTGTGTGTGTGAGAGTGTGTGTATTTGTGTGCGGTTGGGAAAGTATGTATGCATGCAATATAAGTGTGTGTGAGCATGTATGTTAGAGAGACAGTGTGAGGGATTGAGTGAGCGCTTGTGTGTGGTTGTGTGTGTCCGTGTGTGTGCGTACGGCTGTGGGTTTGTGTTAGTGCCTGCGTGTGTGTTTGTGGTTTTGTATGCGTGTGTGTGCTGACGTAAATGAACAGCAGATTGTCTGGCTTGTGTGCTTCATCTGGCAAACCTAAAAACGACTCTCTCCTTCTTCCTCCCATCTCTCTGCTTCTCTCTCTCCTTCTATTGTTCCTTCCTTCTCTTCTCTCTCCTTCTCTCTCTCCTTCTATTGTTCCTTCCCTCTGCTTCTCTCTCTCCTTCTATTGTTCCTTCCTTCTCTTCTCTCTCCTCTCTCTTTCTACAGTTCCTTCCTTTTCTTCTCCTCCTCTCCTTCTTGATTTATTTGAATCCTTCTTTCTTTTCATCTTTTTTGAATATATTCTGTTATGTATCTTTTCCTTTCTTTACTTCTTCGTCATTCTTTCTCTCTAATTTTCCATTCTTTTCTTTCTTTCATAATGTGTTCATATCGTTCTTTCCCTCTCTCTGTCTTCTATATTTTCAAATTGTCTATCTTTCCTTTGGCCTCAAACCTCTGTCCTTTCTATCTGTTGCCATGCCAGGTCCATAAAGTATTATTTTGATATAAACCAACTAACCAAACTCACACAGTGTTCTTTTATCCAGCTGTTGTATCTGTTTTTCATCTGCAACGGAGGTGAAATCTTATCTTATGTTGTTTCTCTTTTACCAAAACCACAATTTTCTTTGACATAACTCTTTCTTCTGTGTTCTCTCTCTCTTTTCTGTCATCTCCTCCCCAGCCAGACCCCTACGCTCTACCTTTTATCCTTTATAGTTTATTTTATTTGGATCCAAGTCTCTGTCTCTTTCTCTCTCTCCCCCCCCCTCTGCTTCCCCGCTCTCTCTCTCTAAATTCGATTTTTGAATTAAATGATTTCTCTCTTCCAAAGTCCCACTTTCTCTCTGGGTCTCTCTCCAATCCTGTGCATTCAGTAACTCTAGCTCTTGTTGCTCTATCCCCCCTGTGCTTCCCCCGCTCTCTCTCTCTAAATTCGATTTTTGAATTAAATGATTTCTCTCTTCCAAAGTCCCACTTTCTCTCTGGGTCTCTCTCCAATCCTGTGCATTCAGTAACTCTAGCTCTTGTTGTTCTATGGCGGTTTGAACCACAAACTGACTGTTGATTCACCGCCTTGGTTTACTTTCCATGTTTCCATGACTCACATTTTGTGTGTGTGTGTGTGTGTGTGTGTGTGTGTGTGTGTGTGTGTGTGTGTGTGTGTGTGTGTGTGTGTGTGTGTGTGTGTGTGTGTGTGTGTGTGTGTGTGTGTGTGTGTGTGTGCATGTGTGTGTGTTTTGTGCATTTGTTTTGTGTGTGTGCATCTTGGGTCTTCTGTGAATTTGTGTACGTGTGTCTGGAAGTGTGCTTTTTATGTTTATTTTGCCTGTGTGTATGTGAATTGTGTTTTGTGTGAGCGATTGTGTGTGTGTGTGGTGGTGTGTGTGTCTATGTGTTTAATTTGCCTGTGTGTGTGTGTGGGTTGTGTGTCTGTCAAGTTACTGAACTCAATTAGTCCTTAATCGTGCCCTTTGGTGGTTGATCCCTATCCGTTGTGTGTGTGTGTTTGTGTGTGTGTGCGTGTGTGTGTGAACGTCACATGAATGATTTGCTTACAGGGTTACTATGTTCAGAGTGAAAGTAACTCTTCAGTAAATATCATGCACCATTTAATACATTTACCTTATCATTCTCCCACAATCTAACACACACACACACACACACACACACACACACACACACACACACACACACACACACACACACACACACACACACACACACACACACACACACACACACACACACACACACACGCACACAGGCATTAACTCATGATAAGTGGCCCCCCTGCCACTTCAGGTTTGGAAGCTGAATTAATTTAGTGCCCTTTACTGTTGCAATTAGCCCCCCGTATAGAGAGAGAGAGAGAGAGAGAGAGAGAGAGAGAGAGAGAGAGAGAGAGAGAGAGAGAGAGAGAGAGAGAGAGAGAGAGAGAGAGACGAGAGACACACCCACAATTCCT
>OLKM01002283.1:43118-60618 GCA_900291075.1 Melanogrammus aeglefinus | reverse complement strand
GTAATTTGGAGCACCCGGGCTACAGTTAAGGCACGTTAAAATTGTATGTTAGCTACAACTGAATACTTGGAAAGGGCAAACGGGCACCATGGAAAAAAGAAATAGCTTGTTGTTAAATAGCTTTCCTGCACAATGGCTGCCAAGAACGTGTGACCTGAACTGCGAGATGTTGGCTGGAATATGAATAGTTTATGACAAAGGAGAGCAATGAAAACAGGAAGGCCACCAACAAAGGTGGTCTTAAGACCGGTTTTAAAGTGTTAAACTGATTATAGGCTATCCCCCTGGCAGCGGAGTGGGTGGGAAAAGTTAGCTTTTTTATGACAGGAAACTATTAGCGCAATAAATGCTAATCACCTTATCGTACAGTTAAACCGTTGCAAATACAGGCTTGAGTGGTCTTGCTGTTGAGGTTCTACAATCAGCCTTTGTTTCAATCATGTGAGGGACAAAAGAAAAAGTAAAAGGGCACTATGGACCTGTTTTAGCAGAGAATGGCTGCACTTAAAACACAACACTCAAGCTAGCAGCACTCTGTGTGGAAAGACAGCGTTGGCCTGTTAACTTTACCACTGGGGAAAGGGAAGGTTATTCAGGCCCCAATGTCAGAAAAAGCAGGGTTTTGGTTCTGTAAAATATATGTAACCAACCATAATACAATAGTACCACAAATGCATGAATGATATTTTAAGTATGCAGATAACAATACTCTTACCCTTCAATATTGTGGTGGAAAAGAAATCTCAAGAATAATATCACAAATGATGAAACATTGTACACTCTAACTATTGTTTCTTTAACACACATTTGTATTCATTTGACAATAAACTGAAGGTAATATGATCTGTGTTATTATAAGGATACCATATTTTTCAGACCAACAGAGGAGTCATTGTGTAAGAATATAAACTCGGTCAACGGCAGTTAAAAACGCAAAAGTGAAGTGTAACATTGACGACGATGAATGGCTTTCCCTGGAAGTTGAGCAGTTAATGGCTAACAAGGACGGTCGTGGAAATGGAGAGCAAGGTTGAGCGGCCGCTGATGAGGAAAGAATACGGCCGTGACAAAGTCTTTCCTTCTGGCTGAGCAAGAATCAATTCAATCAACGACAATGTATGATCACCCATGACAGACACGGGTGCGGACAGAGAGAGAGAGAGAGAGAGAGAGAGAGAGAGAGAGAGAGAGAGAGAGAGAGAGAGAGAGAGAGAGAGAGAGAGAGAGAGAGAGAGAGAGAGAGAGAGAGAGAGAGAGAGAGAGAGAGAGAGAGAGAGAGAGAGAGAGAGCGATGGAGGAAAGCAAATTAAAGGTTTAGCGAAAAGTGAAAGGAAAGAGCAAGATGGAGGGCAAAGATAAAAATATAGACAGAGAGACATACAGAGAAAAAGATAAATGGATAGATAGATAGATAGATAGATATACAGATAGATGGACGGACAGACAGACAGACAGACAGACAGACAGACAGACAGACAGACAGACAGACAGACAGACAGACAGACAGACAGACAGACAGACAGACAGACAGACAGACAGACAGACAGACAGACAGACAGACAGACAGACAGACAGACAGACAGACAGACAGACAGACAGACAGACAGACAGACAGACAGACAGATATATATATAGATATATAGATAGACAGTTAGATGGATAGTGACACTGCTTACAGAGGGTAATCGACCGTAGCCCACAGATGACAAAAATCCGCTCTGTAACCTAAACTCTGACACGTACGATGGACCCGGGGCTATTTCTGACCATGATGTAATAAGGATTCATGTGTTCATATGAATGTATACATACTGTCTTTAGTAAAAAAAACTGTAGGCCTAGCATTTTAAATAGTACATGTACTTAAACCTTATTCTGAAATAAAATAGGGAGCTTCGAAAAGTTTTCTCATTTGAAAAGTCAGAGAATTCATCCAAGAAAGGTCATGCAGATGTCTGCTTTGAGATCAGTAACAGAATTTGAGATGTGGCGCTACTCCAAAGATATTAAAACACATTCCTATCTTAACTAAAGAGATGAATTCATTCCCATGACAGTAAGACATGGTTCAGCGGTAGTCAGAAATCAAGTCAACACGTTCACTATTTCACACGTCCAGACCGCGAGGCAGTCGGAGAAGGGCACGAGCTATTCCCCCACTTGCACATGTGAAAGCTATCAGCACGCACACACACACACACACACACACTCACACACACACACACACACACACACACACACACACACACACACGCACATACACACAAACCGATGTGGTATCAAACAAGCACACAGAAACACACACACACACACACACACACACACACACACACACACACACACACACACACACACACACACACACACACACACACACACACACACACACACACACACACACACACACACACACACACACACACACACACACACACACACTAGTTGGCCTGGAGATGGATTGGCTGTGAATACTTGCAGAAAGTTCCAGAACAGGAATGCTGAACAACATCTTCTCAAGGGTCACAAGACCAGGAGAGAGCGAGAGTGTGTGTATACATGTAAGTGTGTTTGAGAAAGAGAGTTTACAGATAAAGTGTCATTGTTGTCAGTGTTTTTCCCCTTCACTCTCTTACTTTCGCTTTTCACGTCTCCATGTTGTCTTTATTGTTAGTAATTTAGCAGCTACGTTTTGAGAACTTTCAATTATTTACAAGGCAATAAGCTTGTGTGTTTATAAGTGTGCCTCCGTGTGAGTGTGTCTGTGTGTGTTGTGTGTGTGTGTGTGTGTGTGTGTGTGTGTGTGTGTGTGTGTGTGTGTGTGTGTGTGTGTGTGTGTGTGTGTGTGTGTGTGTGTGTTTGTGTGTGTGTGCGTGCGTTTGTGGTGGTGGTGTGTGTGTGTGTGTGTTTGGGTGTGTGCGTGCTTGCGTGTGTGTGTGGCTGCGTACAGACTGTGTGGACCACAGCATATGAGAGGGCAGCCGATGTCCTGATCACAGTCATGGAAGGCGTAGCAGTTCCTGGCTTCGGTGTAAGCTGGGCCCTCTGGGGTCACAGGACCACAATTACATGTTGCTTCTGCAGCTAGCGTCGCTGATTATAGCGAGTCCTCCTATCACTGTTTAGCCTTTGGTGGTGCTTTCCTCTTACCAATGTCATTTTGCAGCTGGGTATATACTTAACAACAGGGTGGAATTTTGTACATATCTTTAACAAGCCAAACAGTTTCGCTCTTCGTCATTACATCCGTGTATTGGAACCATATATGACTAATTCTCCTAGCATTTTAAAACCAGCGATTCCCAATTTGGGTATTGTCGCCTGATATGCAAATATATTCGTGTACAGGAGATTGCTTTCTGCTCAGCTATAGATATGAAAGATACATTCAGTAGGACATTGCTGTTACAGGCAGAAGTTGATTGGCTTAACAAAAACAACATGTGGGTTGAGGCAGATGCACACAAATGAAAGATGTCGGGGTCACAGAAATGATCAAACCAAACAAACGGGACACGGGCCAAAACAAGATTGAGAACAGGAACGGTGGGAAAATGATCGGTTCTTTATCACCGGGATGACTCGGTAAAGAGTGGACCCTTTTGGACACGTAACTCTCCCTCTCGTAGCCCTTTCTCACGTACGCTGATGGTAAATCCTTCTGTCTTGGGGGTGTAAGACATGTGACGCTGCCGGGGGGAGTGAGGAGACGTGGAGGGCGAGCGGGAGACACCGCGGTGCAGGGGAGCCATGCAGCATCTGTCTGCTGATTGTATTGTTTACCCCGGCAAATGACTTGTTTGAAGACGATTACCGCAGTGTAAACTGCTCGCTGGTTGGCACCTAGCGACGGCTGCTCTCTAATGACATAATATGAGCGGGAACAGGCGGATGTGTCAGATTTTCGGGGTCGGCCATTGTTAGCCGTAATGAGCAGCGGCGATTAATCCTGCGTTCCGAGCCAAGAACGAATGTTTTAGTCCAAGTTGGCGCGGTCATGTTTTGCTTGAGTCTGTGTTTGGTTTAAAGTAGTTTATCTGGTTTTCTTCCGAGGGGATCGTATATAGGAAAGGAACGCAGCGTGAAAAGCGTTAGCTAATGAGGAGCTGTAGAAACCCTCGGCAGGTTTGACGTTAGCCTCATGTTTTTGGCCGGGCGTACGAACATAATAAACGATTTGTTGAACGAACGAAGTCATGTGTTGCTCAGCTGTGCTTTATACAGTCCTCTGGATTCTTAATTATGGACATTTTCTAAATGTTTATTGTATTTGCTATATATATATCATATTGACCTTCCAGGGGCTGTAGTTTCACTACTGGAGGTCTGTCATACAGTGTATGCGTGTGTGTGTGTGCGTGTGTGTGCGTGTGTGTGTGTGTGTGTGTGTGTGTGTGTGTGTGTGTGTGTGTGTGTGTGTGTGTGTGTGTGTGTGTGTGTGTGTGTGTGTGTGTGTGTGTGTGTGTGTGTGTGTGTGTGTGTGTGTGTGTGTGTGTGTGTGCGCGTGCGCGTGTGTATAAGTATAAAGTATAAATCAGTACAGATCTCTTTGTGTTTCGGAGCCTGGCCTGAAGATGTATCTTTTTATTTATTCATCAATACATTACGGCTGCGCTGGATTTAGATTAGAGGAGAGCATGAACTCAAGACACGCGGGGCAGAGTTATATCGACGGGACACAAACACAAATCTTCTGGTGGTTTAAGATAACAAAACAATGGTATTAACTCGAACAGGAGGGGAGGGGAGGGGAGGGAAGAAGAGAGGGACGGGGGGAGAGGGGGGAGAATAGAGGAAGGTGAAGGGGGGAGAAGAGCAGGGGAGGGGATAGGAGATGATGGGAGAGGAGTAGAGGAAAAGAATAAGAGGCGGGACAAAACAGAGAATTCAATTTTGGTTATATTTGTGTATCAGTGTGTGTGTGTATGTGTATATGTGTGTGTGTGTGTGTGTGTGTGTGTGTGTGTGTGTGTGTGTGTGTTGTGTGTGTGTGTGTGTGTGTGTGTGTGTGTGCATGCAGCTCTGCTGCATTGCAGTGTGTGTGCTTGTGTCTAAACAGCTCTGCTCACTGAAGTGAAGCTGGAGCACTCTGTTTAATCTTTCATTTCCCTTAACTATTAAACACACACACACACACACACACACACACACACACACACACACACACACACACACACACACACACACACACACTATAAAAGGACTGCGTTGTTTTTGTACATTGCTGTCTCATAATCATACGCTCATAATCAATTTTGAGAGAGAGCAAGATACAATTGAATAGAGAGAGAGAGAGAGAGAGAGAGAGAGAGAGAGAGAGAGAGAGAGAGAGAGAGAGAGAGAGAGAGAGAGAGAGAGAGAGAGAGAGAGAGAGAGAGAGAGAGAGAGAGAGAGAGAGAGAGACAGAGAGCAGGAGAGTGACTGCAAATACAGAGAAACAACAGAGAGATAAACATCGGGCGAGAGAGATAGAGAGAAAGAGAGAGAAAGAGAGAGTATCGTGTCCATTCAGGAGGGGATGATCTGTGCGATGTCAGAGATTATCCCCATGTGGGGTTGACAGATTATACCCCTGCCATGTACCCTAATATCAGTCCAGTCTAATTCACGGTTCGAATCCAAACGTTAACCATCCCAACATTTAAACATCCTAGAGTACAATGCCCTAGCCAACACCTGCTGCTTAATTACACATGCCTTTTACATATGATACAAGTCGCTTGCTAAATGGCTAAATTACTTAGCATTATTTTGTTATACTTTCTCTATCTTGAGCAATGGTTACAAACAAATCCTTTGGAAATAACTAATACTGATTATCTTTATCAGACTACCTAATAACCAGCCGCTAACAAACGGCCATCCGACCTGTTGGTTGATAGGAGCTGGAGCAGGATGGAGGCGTTCTGGTTCTGATCTCTAACGTCAGACAGCGTGAGGCAGAGCGAGCCACAGAGGCGGGGCTTCAGAGGAGGGGTCCCTGTGTCCCCATCACTACCTGCCTCCTGGCCTAACCTGACACAACTAGGGTAGACTGGTCCCGGGGGTCACACACACACACACACACACACACACACACACACACACACACACACACACACACACACACACACACACACGTGCAAACACACACGCACACACACACACACACAACACACAAACATACACACACGCACACGCACACCACACACACACACACACACACACACACACACACACACACACACACACACACACACACACACACACACACACACACACACACACACACACACACACACACACACACACACACACATGCACCCACACACTGACAGGTACGACCCATGCTCAAACATGCACACACACACACACACACACACACACCCTTCGCACACACACACCCAGGAACCCTCTGGGACACATACAGAGGCTATAGATTTGATTTATAGAGAATCTGGCTTCAGGGGAAAAACAACACACACACAAACACGCACACACGTACACACAACACGCACACACACACACTCTCGCTCCACAAACACAGATGCACAGTCACGTACACACACACACAATGCTGCACTGATGACAAGCCTTTGGTGGCAGCCAGTAGCTCACACACTTTCCACTGAGAGTCGGTACGTGTCACTTCCTCTTCCTGTCCTCACCTGTCACATCCTAATCTAAATCCTGGAGGTGATGTCACCGCAGGCCGGGGAAGGAGGTGATTAGAGGATTAGAGGAATGAAAAAGAGGTAGAGGCAAGAAGAAAGTAAAAAATAGGGGGATTTTTTTTTATAAAAGAGGGGATTCTCTCTAAGGATTCACCAGGGGAAACAGAGGGGCAGGGGAGTGTGTATAAGAGAGAGGAAGGGAGAGAGAGATGAGAGAGAGAGATGGGAGAGAGAGAGCGATTTGGAGATAAAAAGAGCAGGGAGAGAGAAGGATTGGGAGAGAGAGATGGGGATAAAGAGGGGGGGGGGGACAAAAGGGGAGTTAATAGTAGGAGAGACGAAAGGAGAGGGAAGGAGGAATAGAAGAGATAAAATGGATAGAGAGAGAGAGAGAGAGAGAGAGAGAGAGAGAGAGAGAGAGAGAGAGAGAGAGAGAGAGAGAGAGAGAGAGAGAGAGAGAGAGAGAGAGAGAGAGAGAGAGAGAGAGAGAGAGAGAGAGAGAGGAGAAAGACGCAGACAAGAGTACAGAACAACAGAGCGATGTCAGGTACTTTCAACTGAAGTACAGGTATTAATTCAGACCCTCTAGTGAATGTGATTACTGCAATTTACCCAGAGTGGATCGACCCAGTCGATTTTCAGAATCCATCTAACCTTTTTGAAGACACTCCTGCGGTTCCTCAGAAGAAGTTCCTCAAGGTGTTATTACCGGTACCTGTTTTGAGTGGTGGAGGCACAGCAACACTTGCAGTCTCGCACAGCACTCACTCAATCGATCGATCATCGCCCCACCGGAGAGCAGCCCATGCTGCCCCCACCTCGCGTGGTACAAACCAGGAGCTAGATGGTCAACCGCAAGCCGGCTCCCATTCTAATAAACTCATCCGGAAGCATTTATTTATGCCCGCTAATCTTACTTAAGAATAGCGCTCTAAATGTCAAGTGCCTGATCATTGTAAGACAAAAAATAAAGAGCCTTAGACAAAAGCTACACATTAACTCACACACAAGTATAAATTGACAAGCACAAATGTCCATATAGTCTATTGGCTGATACAGTGTATGTATTTGCAGTGTTATTAGCTACTCAACTCGGACGCAGTTAGGGGAAGATTAAATCTTAATAGAAAGGAAAGTTCGCCAACCATTCATGGATACAACTTTTGTGTAGCCTATACAGTGCAAGTCCTGCATTGCATACTAGCCACACTAGATAGAATCCCATACGCATTAGTGGTGATTGTTCCCACAGCTGTCCATTATGAAGGAGCGAAAGTCTCCTGACCTAGACATGCTAATCCCTGACTAGACATGTCGCAAGACCGCCTATATGGAAAAGCTGATTAACAAACACATGAACACTAGGACATGCTAACACAGGCATGGCAGGTCAGAACCAGGACTGACCGTAAAGTCAACAACAAACACAGAATAATATCGCAGCCCCAGAGGATTTATCCTGTGTGGTTTGTGGAGTAGTGCAATGCACATGCATTATCACATGAGATGTTCTCATGATGCAGCTTATATGAGCAGGTCGCCTATAGTATAGCCAGGGAAGGATAATGTAGTGGTTTGGGTTTCTGATTCCCAGGCGAATCGTTCTGGTTTTCATCTCCAGTGTCCACAGTGCCTTTAGACTTCCTTGAGCAAGATGCCCCTAACCATAACCCGATGCCTAGTGACATTGATTTGATTTCACTGTTTAGTCACAGAGAGAGAGAGAGAGAGAGAGAGAGAGAGAGAGAGAGAGAGAGAGAGAGAGAGAGAGAGAGAGAGAGAGAGAGAGAGAGAGAGAGAGAGAGAGAGAGAGAGAGAGAGAGAGAGAGAGAGAGAGAGAGAGAGAGAGAGAGAGAGAGAGAGAGAGAGAGAGAGAGAGAGAGAGAGAGAGAGATAGCAGTCTTTTATCCAAACTCATCTTTATGGATCTAAGACCTGGATGTGGATCTCTTCCCATTCCTACCTGGTAGTTCACAGCCCAGGACCTCCATCCTCATGCCGATCCCAGCGGGGGACCACCTCTCTGGGTAGATCCTGATGAACTGGGCCGCCAGCTCCTCAAACCTTCGCACCTCCGGGGTGTCGTAGTGGCCGTTCCCCTCGAAGATCTGCACAGAAGAGAGGAGGCTCGTCAGCGTCAAATGGTTTCATCTATCAAATGTATATTAAAACAGGGGGGTCGTTCCGGACAACGCAATCCCGTGTGACAAGGCATTGGTCGACCACATCAGCATTGTAAAATAAAGAGCGGACTCTGAGCTGTTCTCACTGCGGCCGGTACCGCGTCAGACTATAATGTTTGGAGAGGTTTGGTCGACCACCTCCCATGATAGGTCTAGCTACTGGAGAAGTCAACGCCTCCATATTCACTCAAACACTTTGGAAACTCTGTCCGTTGTCCACTTGTGTGTGAACTTTTAATTCCTAATACTCAGTTTTTGTGGATTTTGTACTCAAGTTAAAACAGCCAAGAAAAACATAACAGCAGACACTAAACTGAGAGTCAGAACAGTCGGTTTGACAGACCCCCCACGTCCTTTAATTATATAATAAAAAGGAGAATAATACTATTCAGCATTCCTTTGAGAAAATTTCCAGCCAGCCCTGACACAAAAAGCAATACTCACATAACGCAACTATTTATATAATAAAAATGAATGTGACACCAAGGCCTGGCATCAAGAGCAAGCGCGCCCTTGATCAAAGTTTCCCCACATTGATTGAAATGTATTGTGCTGCACTTGAACAGGCTGCGGTGCCTTCATCCCAGGGGAGGGTTTCATGGAAGTGCAAATAGTCGCCAAGCCACAGAGACTCCGGCGTATAATTAAAGAGTTTTAAGACTTTGTCTGAGAAATTAGTAGCGAGCTTAGAGCTCTCTGTCTCACAAGACCGTCCGACCGCCTGCAGTGAAGAGAGGCGATGCAGAAAAGACATTTTTTAATTAACACCCATGAGAGGGAATGGTGTGAGGGAGAGAGACAGAGAGAGAGAGAGAGCGAGAGAGAGAAAGAAATTGAAAGTGAAATGATGAGTAATGTAGAAAGATGAGGTTGGACAGAGACAAAGTGGAAACGAGAAAAAAAGGGTGAGGTGATTAAATAAAATTTATATCAGAGATATCAGAGAGAGAGATGGAGAGACAGCGTGCTAAAAGCTGGGAACTAATTATCTCGAGGTGTGGCAGAGTTGACTTTGACAGTCACCCGTACCATTATCCCCCAATATGTGTTTTTATTGTTAACACGTGTAACCATTGTCACCTCGCATCTCCTTCTCCTTACCTTGGCGTAGCCCGTCTTGCTGTCGGTGATGTATGTCCAGTCTTTGCCCGTCAAGCTGTGCGCTACTTTGTACTTCCTGACGAATGCCCGGTTCTCGGCGCTGGTGCTGCCTTCCAGCCCCCGAGCACCCTGGGTAATCATCCCGCGCACCGTCTTCGGCACCCCGAGGTCCACCTGAAACACGACGAGGGTGTAAGAGTGGAAGGTTCTGGGTTTGTTGCCCAAGGTCCACCCTGTGGGGATCCCAGAACAAAAAGTCTGTCCCCCTCCCCAGGTCCTTAATGACCGGTATCTGAATGCACTGTGCATCACTATGCGTTATGGCGTCATGCAGCAGAAGCTTTGGTCGAGTGTGACAATGAATTCAGATACATTAACGCACAGGTAGGGGGGGGGGCTAGACGTACAGTATAGGTAGACTGCGGCTATCAGGGTTCAAACCCAGTGCCCTTTAGCTGGGAGTCAAACAACTGCTACTACATCTGCTGCCTGTGACACTTCAGTGCACCATCGATCTGTAACCTCTAAAGGCACCCCTATATGAACAGACAACAACAGCAGCCATCTGATATAGGGGGGAGGTACCTGCAGCCACTCTTCCCCAGCTACCGGGTGCGTGGGGCTGGGGAACCAGCCCGATCGGCTGGACACCAGCCTGGCCGCCCCCGTGGAGCCGTGGAGGTCCCTCATGGAAGAGGCAGAGATCTGGGACTCGGGCAGCAGCCCGGACAGCATGCCCTGGAGCTCTGAGCACGGAGCATCTGGAAGAAGAGGAGGAGGGGGAAGGTAGTAGAATGGTCAGAGAGGGGAAACCTACATCTTAACAACCGATAACAATCTATAAGGCAAAATGCTGTCAGAAGAGAGTATACTTTCAGTTTAGAGGAGCTATGTTTAAGGGAGTGCGTGTTTAATTGTGGTGCATCTGCTAATATAGATAACATAGAAGTAAAATATACAGATGGTCCACACTCAGTTTCTCTCGCTTTTTACTTAAGTATTTGGCACAGATATTTTTAATGGTTTATCTTCGCACGCTGAGGAATAGCTAACCAGCCGAAACATCCATACCAAATAAATAAATAAAAGAGAGAAACTGAAAAACTGGAAAAACATCCTTATTATGTGAACACTGCATCATTACGCTTTTCATTAAAAGAGACATTAAAGGAGTTCTCAAAAATTAAAATGGAGAAAGTAGCAGAAGCGTGGGGCCAACACAACCATAGATACGATAAAAAAGTTTGACTAAATGCATAAGAACGAGGAAAGGGAGAAGTGGGTAGTGAGCGCAGGGAGAGAGAAAGAGAGAGAGTGACATTGGGAGGTGACTGTGATTGACAGTGACATTCTGAGGTTCTCCGTGGAGAGATGCATGTTTAATGACATCATGGGCATCGCCGCCTATCTCGATTGAATAATGAATCAGCAGCAACAGCTGCAGCCCAACGGGAAGGAAATAAACCTGTCCTAAGACCACCGATATCGTCATATATCTTTATATACATCCATATCTCTATCTTTTCAGCTCTCACGCTCTCTTTCCATCCGTCTGTCCCTTTCTATCGAGTTTATCTCTACATTCATCAAACCCATCTATCGTCTATCTCTCCGTCTACCTGCTTGTCTATCCCTCTATCTCCCTATAGCCCTGTCTCAGTCTCGCTCCCTCGATCCATTCATACATCTATAGCTGTATTTTTTCTTTGTAAAAGTGTGGATATTGTTTTATATGAACAGAAATAGATCTAACACACACATACACAAACACACACACATACACACACACGCGCGCACACACACACACGCACAAACACACACACACACACACACACACACACACACACACACACACACACACACACACACACACACACACACACACACACACACACACACACACACACAAACACACACACACACACACACACACACACACACACACACACACACACACACACACACACACACACACACACACACACACACACACACACACACACACACACACACACACACACACACACACACACACACACACACACACACACACACACACAGAGCCGCACAAACAAGTCCACAGTTGGTGGAGGTCGCCTGCGCAGGTTGAAGTGTGCTCCACACACACTGTGTGAAGTTTAGCCCACACACTCCCACTGTGTTCCCCCTGATAAAGTGTGTAATCTCAAAGCCTGCAGGGCCACTCCACTGAGGCTCTGGCTGAACACGCACACACACACACACACACACAGGCGCACACATACACACATATTTGGATGCATGTACCAGCAGGCATACAGGAACACAGCAGCATGTGTGTCTGCGTAAGAGGCTGATACAGTGCTCCAAAATAGAAAAGAAGGAAATGAATGGTGGAAGGAGGCAAGACGGAAGGACGGACGAAGGAAAGGAAAACAAAAGAAAGAAAGACTGATGGAAGGAAGGAAGGATAGTATAAGGGTTAGAAAGAAAGAAGGAAAGAGTGGAGGTTTGAAGGAAGCAAGGAAGGGAAGATGGAAGGACAATAGGACTGGGATCTAGAGCACAAATTTATCTTTTGTGTTTTTTAGACGGGCAGATGTGTGAACTTTCATTGAGCAAAAATACACACGTCAGTTTCTTTTTTTTTTGAGAAGGCTTGAAATTATGTTTACAAAGGTGTCAAAACATGGGGTGTTACAAAAAAAAGGCTTGCAAAAACTCATCCGATGACACCTGCACACACACACACACACACACACACACACACACACACACACACACACACACACACACACACACACACACACACACACACACACACACACACACACACACACACACACACACACACACACACACACACACACACACACAGGCGTATTTTGTGTGTGTGTGATTTGTGTGGGTGCTAGATAAAAGCATATCCATTCTACTGAATGGCCTCTACATCATTGGAACAGCTAACCTAATAACCATGTGACAGAAACACACACTCAAACACAACATACTAAACACATCATATATAACTCTATCTCTCTCTCAAAACAACATATATCTCTCTCATCTGCTCCACCACACACACTCTCTTTCCCTCTCTCTCTCTCTCTCTCTCTCTCTCTCTCTCTCTCTCTCTCTCTCTCTCTCTCTCTCTCTCTCTCTCTCTCTCTCTCTCTCTCTCTCTCTCTCTCTCTCTCTCTCTCTCTCTCTCTCTCTCTCTCTCTCTCTCTCTCTCTCTCTCTCTCTCTCTCTCTCTCTCTTCCTGTCTCAGGTTCACAGTCAGACACACGGCAACCCTTTCCCTTTCCCTCTGCTTCTCTGGACACACGAGCACAGACAGCCTAATTAGATTGTCTCTATTTATAGTATTGAGCTGATTATGCGCCCTGAGATTGTGTTTGCTTTCTGGAGCTGCAGATGAAAGTTGAGAGCCTGTTACACTCTCTGATGCTATCACCTGCTCATCACTCTATCTTTATTCTATTACAGCCGTAGCTTTGTGTGTGTGTGTGTGTGTGTGTGTGTGTGTGTGTGTGTGTGTGTGTGTGTGTGTGTGTGTGTGTGTGTGTGTGTGTGTGTGTGTGTGTGTGTGTGTGTGTGTGTGTGTGTGTGTGTGTGTGTCTGTGTATGTGTGTCTGTGTGTGTGTTCTGCGTGTGTGTGTGTGCGCGCACGTGTTTAATTTAAGTGTTCTGGATAACAAGGGTTAAGGTTCGGGTGTTTTTATGCGATAAATCGTTTATTTTAAATGGATTTAAAGCGTAGCAGGAATGATACAATGGTTTCCTAGAGCAAATTACATTCATCCATTACAAGCAACTCTGTCCAGCATTTACAATTAGGAGGAAAAGGTTTTAACAAGTTAACAAGCTTCAGGAATTAACGACCTGATAATTTACCTGACAAAATCGTAATTAAAAGTTACGTTAACGTGAATGACGATAAATTCAGATACGCTGAATTACGCGGCATTAACTTTGCTGCAACCTTGCGTTTAAAATGCTTATGCTATGTGACGGAAGAAGACCTAGCGCTTCCTTAAACTTCTAACGCTACGTTCGGCTCAAAGTTCCAACGCTGAGGTGTGTAAAAAGTTCCCTCTACGTTAAAGTGAATTCGGAGATACTTGAAAGCCCCCCAAAGCTCTGGCTCGGTGGTTCGTACCAGTGATCTGGCAGCCGTAGACCTCAAAGCGAAGGGCGATGCCGTTCTTCCAGGTCTGCGGTCTGATGCGGACGTAGCGAGCCAGCACCGGCTGAGGGATCCGGTTCAGAACCACCTCCGTCGGGTCCGAGTTGGCATGGAACACCTGGACAAAACACACACACATGGGTCTTAGTGTGTGTGAGGAGAGGAGGGTTTTTGTGAGTGTGAGGGGGGGGGGGGGGGGGGGGTCTGTGTGTTTGGTTTTGCGCGCGCGCGTGTGTGTGTGTGTGTGTGTGTGTGTGTGTGTGTCTGTGTGTGTGTGTGTCTGTGTGTGTCTGTGTGTGTCTGTGTGTGTCTGTGTGTGTGCGTGTGTGCGTGAACTCTCCTCCTCTGTGTCTTAGACTTTGATGTGTCGAGGGTGAGAAAGCATACATGTGGACAGAAATGTGTTTTGTTAGGAACTGGATATATCTGTTCACAGAGAAACACACACACGCGCGCGCGCGCAGGCAGGCACATTGAATCACATGCACAGTGTCTGGGGTGATGTAGTGCGTAATACATCATGTGGGAGAGTATCATCTTTTGCTGGTGTCCTTTTGACACACACACACGCACACCCACACACACACACACACAC
Source organism: Melanogrammus aeglefinus (assembly GCA_900291075.1). Lineage (NCBI taxonomy): Eukaryota > Metazoa > Chordata > Actinopteri > Gadiformes > Gadidae > Melanogrammus > Melanogrammus aeglefinus. The sequence continues at coordinate 45,921 of OLKM01002283.1, read as the reverse complement.
ACACACACACACACACACACACACACACACACACACACACACACACACACACACACACACACACACACACACACACACACACACACACACACACACACACACACACACACACACCTGCACACACAGATGCAGGAAACAAAGAAAAACATTTCCTGTCATCCATAACACACACAGCCGGACTATCCAGGAATATTATCCAGGGTCAGGAAACACACAGAGAACAAGAGGAAATTGAATACGAGTCCAGACAGCAAGAAGCACCTTTTGATCTCCCGACACCAAGCCCCTACATCTCCCAGTATCTGACCCTGTCTCCTCCTATCGCTCCCTGCTCTTGCCTCCCTCACACTCCCCCACACTCTTCTAATGTGTTTATTAATCCCTCCGTCCCGCCCCCCCCCCCCTCCACCCCTTCTCTTCACATTTCTTCTCCCTGGTTAATAAACTCACAAATCATACTAAATATCCTTTCCAGCATAACATACTTTCCTCTGTGTGTGTGTGTTTGTCTCTGTGGGGTTGGGTGTGTGTATGTGTGGACGCTCAAATGTGTGTGTGTAATTGAACTTCCTGTCTATATTCCCTAGACATTGGGAGGCCCCTTGAAAGAGAGAGAGAGAGAGAGAGAGAGAGAGAGAGAGAGAGAGAGAGAGAGAGAGAGAGAGAGAGAGAGAGAGAGAGAGAGAGAGAGAGAAGAGAGAGAGAGAGAGAGAGAGGGAGAGAGAGAGAGAGAGAGAGAGAGAGAGAGAGAGAGAGAGAGAGAGAGAGAGAGAGAGAGAGAGAGAGAGAGAGGGGAATGTGGATGAATGGGGTTGTTCTCACTTGGTCGGCCAGAGGTCGGCTGGTTGACCAGCTGGGGTTCAAACCCACGGGTCCGCCGCAGCAAAGCAATGACCTCGTGTTGACCCTAACACCAGAACACTGGAAGGAGCAGGGGACCCCATGGACAACTGCCCCAAGGCCCTGGGGCCCGGCAGACTTAATGGGTCTGTGGTGGGTGATGGTAATTACCGCTGTATGTCTACAAGTGTGAAAGACTGTGTGTCTCTGTGTGTGTGTGTGTGTGTGTGTGTGTGTGTGTGTGTGTGTGTGTGTGTGTGTGTGTGTGTGTGTGTGTGTGTGTGTGTGTGTCTGTGTGTCTGTGTGTCTGTGTGTCTGTGTGTATCTGTGTGTGCCAAAGTGTAATTATGAAATAGAACTACTGAAGGACTGGTGGACACTTTGATTTCCCTTGGTGTAAACGCACACACAAATGTGCAATGACACACACACACCCACACACACACAGATCTGTCTAGGTCATGCAGGCGAGAGAGATAGTGAGAAAGAGAGTGAGAGAAAAGGGAAAAGAAAGAGATGAGGCGAGAGAAAGAGAGAGAACGAGAGAGAGAGAGAGAGAGAGAGAGAGAGAGAGAGAGAGAGAGAGAGAGAGAGAGAGAGAGAGAGAGAGAGAGAGAGAGAGAGAGCGGGAGACTCCCTCCTTTTCGATTAGCAGCTGTTTTCGCGGACCACAAACCAGCGAAACAAGTCACTAAATCCTCCGCAAGCAGGAGGAGCAGTCTGCCACCAGCAGCACAAAATGGGGGTTTCAAAGAGTGTCTGGAAGGAGAATGTAAAAGCACAGTGTAATCGAGGCCACAGGGTTATAATTGAGGTTAAATAGCCTCTCAGCAGCTAATGACTCTGTGTCCTTGGTCAAAGTGAAAGCAGACAGATATTAAACCGCGAGTCAGCGGTAGTAGCGCTGTCCCGCGTGTGTCTGGACTGCAGAGTGACTCGAGTGGGGGTCTGAAGTGGTCCACTCTTTTTGGTCTCAGCCCACGTAGTGCACTCTTTTGTGGGTGTCACCATTTTGCAGGGCTGGTCCAATAAGGACTTGATCCGGCTTGTAGAGATCTTTATGCAAATGAGCTGTCGAGACATGACATCTTACACGTGTCTGCTGCTTTATGGGACCAAAACATGTCAAGTCGATTGTTCTCTGGCTCATAATTAGTGTATATTCTTGTTCCCTAAATAATATATTATGTAGTGTTCTCAATATGAGGATTAGGGATTGAGGGAAAAAGTGAGTGACTGCAAAAATGGTCTGGGATTATCCAAAGGGGTTCAGACCTGCTGTGGTTGGTCCAGATACTCTCGCCCGCCTCCACAGGTAACATGGCACCGAAAAATCCTCACTTTGGTAAATCTAAGCTTGCCTATCTTCGCGCATACACAATTACTCCCCCACCTCCATCCCCCTCACACATGCACCGCTTTACACACACATACACACACCCTCACCTACACGTACACACACCTACACTGTGTTTAGGAAACAGGAGCATGGACACCTGCACCTAGCTATATCCCATAATGCAGCAGGGCATTAGTGCAGATTAACTGTGCTTCCGAAGGAAAGAGAGGCATAAAACAAGTAATTTCCCTTTTCCCATTCTCCTTTGTCTGCATGCTTGTGTGTGTTTGTGTGTGGGTTTTTGTAGTGGGTGTGTGTGTGTTCCTCTGTGTTTTTGTAGTAGGTGTGGCCTTTCACTGTCCATGGTGGCCCACTCACTGAGGTCTCTGCAGAGGCCAGTGCAGACACGCTGAATTATTCAAATGTCCGCTGCTGTGTGTGTGTGTGTGTGTGTGTGTGTGTGTGTGTGTGTGTGTGTGTGTGTGTGTGTGTGTGTGTGTGTGTGTGTGTGTGTGTGTGTGTGTGTGTGTGTGTGTGTGTGTGTGTGTGTGTGGCTTATAAAATAATAAAGTACCTGGCTCCTCCATCTCCTCTCATTTCATCACACTAGGACAGACACGCACT
>OLKM01002283.1:35618-38118 GCA_900291075.1 Melanogrammus aeglefinus | reverse complement strand
CGTGTCTGTACACCATCCAGTCCTCTCCGTTGGTGCTGACCTCCAGCTTGAAGGTGGTGACGTAGTAGGTCTTCTGCGTCTCCTTGGAAACGGCTCCCTGCGTGGCGATGCCAGTCAGCACCTTCAGCACCAGCAGGTCCACCTGGGAGATTAAAGACAAACGTTGAAGTTTAAACTTGCAGAAACTGAGCTTTCTGTGGAACGACTGGCGAATATACTTTTTTCCCCTTAAAATCCCTTCCCCCCAGTTTCTGTCCTTCCCTCCTCCTCTTCCTCTTTCCCCCAAGCTCAATCTATTCTCCCTCCCCTCCTTCTCCTAAACACTCCTCCTCCTCACCGCCTCCCCTCCTCTCCCCCCCTCTCTCTCTCCCCCCCTTTCTCTCCCCTCCTCCTATAGCTGATCAATAGGAGTGACCCATGGCTGTTTTTAATTTCCTCCTGTGCACTAGCTATTATCCTTCTCCGTCCTAATTGTGAAACTAACGCTACGTGCCTAGCATGCTAGCCAACAGACTTCATCCGCAGTGTCCACAGCCCTAGCTTGTTAGCTTTGTGTCCATGTGTGGCTAATTTCAGCTCATATGCATTCTGTTTACTCTTTTTGCAATAGTAATTCATCTCACTTATTAAGTAATGTATTTATTTCATATAGAACAGGAAAAACCCTAATGTTTTTAATATATGCATTGGGACTCAAGAATAGTAAGTAGATATCCAAATGCATGTTGTCGTCTGAATTATGTTTACTGCAGTGAATTTAATTGTGAAAAATGTACGAAACTAAGCCCAGTACGTACAGGGTTTCACTGAAACACACAATACCTGTGTTAACACAGTTTATACAACTGACACACAATGCTGTACGGCAAACAATTTAAAGGGATGTGTGTTTGTGTGTGTGTGTGTGTGTGTGTGTGTGTGTGTGTGTGTGTGTGTGTGTGTGTGTGTGTGTGTGTGTGTGTGTGTGTGTGTGTGTGTGTGTGTGTGTGTGTGTGTGTGCGTGCGTGTGTGTGTGTGTTTGCGTGTGTGTGGTTGAAAACACAAGGGGAGGTAAAACACTGTGTTTGTTATCTGTCACAGAGACAGGTGTTTTAGATTACTACACACACACACATACATACAAACACAACCACACACAGGCTACAATATTTAGAGGCAGAGGGCGATCCCACCAGACAATTAATCAATAGAGAGAGAGAGCAAGAAAGACATTGAGAAAGAGAGAGAGAGGGGGGGGGAGGGAAACTGAATGTATGCATGCCTGTGTGTGTATGTGTGTGTTTTAGTGTGCATGTGCAAGTGCATTCGCCTGTGCATGTGTGTGTGTGTGTGTGTGTGTGTGTGTGTGTGTTGTGTGTGTGTGTGTGTGTTTTTGTGTGAATGTTTCTTCCCAGGGTGTTCTCCTCATTTATCACAGAGCTGTTAGCATCATAAGCGGCAGCAGGTCTGCTAGCTTCATCACTCTGCACCACAGAACACAACACAGAGCATAGAAAACAGTAGAGTAGAGTAGAATACAGCATGCATAAAAGAGTAGAATATGATTGGTAGAGATATGATGGAACAGAATAGAATAGCAGAATATTATTGAATAGAATATAACTGAATAGAGTAGAAAAGAAGATGGTTTAAAGAAAAGAGTAGATACGAATAGACAAAAATGTAGCAGAATTGAATAAAACAGTCGGAGATGACTGTATTGGAATAGAGATAGAGAAGAAAGTAGTGTGTGTGTGTGTGTGTGTGTGTGTGTGTGTGTGTGTGTGTGTGTGTGTGTGTGTGTGTGTGTGTGTGTGTGTGTGTGTGCACGTGAGAGATCCCCAGTCATACCGTGCGCCGCTGGATAGTCTGATAACAGACCTGGAGGGGGGGGGCTCCGTTCCATACGCCGTTCATGCTGATTAAAAGCCAACCAATACTAATAATGCCTGTACAGTTTATGCGTTCTGATAGATATATGCGTCCAACATCCGGCCTATATGTCCCTTCATAACGCATGTGTAAAAACAATAGGTCTTAGAAACAAAGAAAAAACCCAAGAAAAAACTAAATGTTGTTTATCAGCAACTTTTAGAAAACCCTTTGCAAAAATACCCGAATGTTTCATCTCGTCTTGTGGACAACATGACAGACACCACGGTACCGATCAGTACCTGCTCGGAGACAACTCCGTCCTTCAGGGGGGGGGGACCTCCGGGAATGACGCACCTCCAGGGAGGAACGTCCGGGAACAGACGAACCTCCGGGGAGATGAACCGCCGGGTGGAGCCGAACCCGCACCTCCGCGAGAGAAGAACAAGGGACCTCCGCCAGGCCGAGGCGATCTCCTGGACCGGATACGAAGAGCTTCCCCACTAGTCAGGGGCACAAACCACCTCCTCAGACCGCTATCATCCTCATTTTAGTAAAAGTCCCCAGACGTCGCTCGAAGCGCCACCAGAAACCCCTGCAGCCCGACGTGGACGCTTAGTCCAACCAAAAGCTGTACACCTCAGCAGCA
>OLKM01002283.1:32500-35092 GCA_900291075.1 Melanogrammus aeglefinus | reverse complement strand
ATGTATGTATGTATGTATGTATGTATGTATGTATGTATGTATGTATGTATGTATGTATGTATGCATGTATATATAATCCGGTATGTTTTGGTAACGTGAAAGAGCAATTTTCTTTCATGCCCAATAAAGCAATTGAAATTAATTGAATAGAGAAAGTGTAGAAAGAGAAGGATGTGAGATGGGACCGAACCTCCCTCAAGGACAGACAGGAAGAAGGAAGCACTGATGGCCCGTGAATTCCTCCTGTGGGAAACCCGCCTGTATCATGGCATGCACATGCAAACACACACACACACACACACACACACACACACACACACACACACACACACACACACACACACACACACACACACACACACACACACACACACTCTGCTTAGTTAATGTTGACCTTTGACCTGGCGTGTCATCAAGCAAGCGTTTCGCCTAAATCACGTTTACTTTTATGTTTAATAACACATTTACTGATAAAGCTGTACAATAAACTACTTGTTTACCACAAGAAATATCTTTGGAAAACTCCACCTATACTCTGCGTGATTCAATTTAATCTGAGAAAACTGCTGACGAAACACTGAATCTGCACTTAAGCCACACTGTAAGATGAAGCAAAATCAAAACAGATTTGTCCGGACTTTCTTTGAGTAAATGTCGTTGAAAGTGGGGTTTCACAAGCTACATCTCAGAAGTGAGCGGAAACATGGCAGCCGTCCCAATACCCTGCTTCTTATGTGGGGCCAGCTACCACTCTAGTTGACTTACTGTACCTTATTCACTCAGAGTGGTTTATATAAACCTCTCTATCGTATTCCTTACTCTCTCTTCCCCATATCTCTCTCTCTCTCTCTCTCTCTCTCTCTCTCTCTCTCTCTCTCGTATCCATCCAGGCTCATTACCTGTTGTTGCCATCCCTAAAATCTAGGATGGCACAAAGCTTGTCCAACGATGCACAGTAAACACAAAATGTTTACACACACACACGCAATTGTATACTTCCACCCTAAAGGTTGGGGTAATAATATGTTTACCTTCTATAAAGAAAGCCAGAAAAAACAAACGTGTACATAATTGATTATCCATGCCAACAATAGGGTGTCCTTTTGAAATATCGCTCCACTAATTCAGTTAAGCCGTGCGTTGTGTGGCGCTAGCTGGTGCATGAGTCACCACGCAGGAGGCTTTAGCTCGTCGATGAGAGAACACTATTGTCCTCGTTAGCGGCAGTGACTCACTTTTTAAATACCGCCGCCTTTTGACAGTTGTTAAATAAAACCCTTCTCGTATTGAACCGAACCGCTCCGGGAATTCTGGTTAACGCCAAATTTTTCCCTCCAAAAACGTTAAACTGAATCAACAGAGCGAGGCACAACCTGTTTGGGTCTTTCTTAGTCAACAGGAGAGAGATACAGAGAGAGGCACAATGAGGCCTCAAAGATAAAAAATATATTCTCTTTTGTTTGGTTGTTAAATTAGAAAATTAAATCACTGTGCTAAACTCAGCTACCTAACCTAACAGAGCTCACTTCATGACCTGAGATAACAGAGCCGCCAAAGCTAACTGAGCCAACTGGGTCACTTTAGCTAACTGAAAAAAACGCGCTAACTTACTGCACTTCACTGACCGAGTCTATAGAGCTAACTGAATCAACTATTAATAAATGAACATTGATTAACTACATATTTCCCATGATGCTAAGTGAACTAACAGTGCTAATACCGTTTTTAATACCCGATAAAGCTAACTGTGCTAACAGAGCTTTATATTGTCCCATGATGCTAACTGCACCAACAGAGCTATATTACGTCCAGTGATGCTAACTAAGCTAAAAGTGCTTTATATTGTCCCATGACGCTAACCGCACCAATAGAGCTATATTATTTATTTCCAGTGATGCTAACTGTGCTAAAGTGCTTCATATTGTCCCATGATGCTAACCGCGCCAAGAGAGCTATATTATGGCTAATGATGCTAACTGCGCTCACAGAACTCTAAATTGTCCAATGATGCTAACTGCGTTAAAAGAGCATTAAGGTGTCCCATGAAGCTAACCGCGCTAACAGAACCCTACTCTTCCCCATGCTGGCCATACCTGGATGTACTCCTTGTTGTTGTCCTCGATGGGCGTCCAGCCGTTGTCCTCGTTGTTGAGACGTGCCTGACGGGGGAGCCAGCGGTCGTCATAGAAACTGGACGACGCCGTGATCTGGTCATCGGTGATCCTCCCTGACTCCATACCAAAGGGGTTTGAGCAGTGGAATGCTGCAGAAAGAAAGGGAGAGAGAGAGAGAGAGAGAGAGAGAGAGAGAGAGAGAGAGAGAGAGAGAGAGAGAGAGAGAGAGAGAGAGAGAGAGAGAGAGAGAGACGAGAGAGCAGTGGAAAACAAAATTTTAGATGACTTCGACTTCATCAATTTACACCACAGAATACACAAACTCATGGACAGATCTAACACACACACACACACACACACACACACACACACACACACACACACACACACACACACACACACACACACACACACACACACACACACACACACACACACACACACTGCTTACTGTCGCTGACTTCCTTATGCGTCATGT
>OLKM01002283.1:27500-30000 GCA_900291075.1 Melanogrammus aeglefinus | reverse complement strand
AGGTTCTTTTTTTTTCTTTGGAAAGTTCCAATAATCTTTCGGGAACTTCCCTCTTCATTCTCTTTCTCCCAGTAAAAAAATAACAAGAACATCAGGAGCCATCGGAAGCCAAGGAAAGTAAATCCTAGAGGCAGATACTGAGCCAACATGCTGTGGCTCCTTTCCAACTCTGGATTTACACCCCCTTCTGTTTCCTCCACATAGCCCCCAATGGCTTTATTAGTATTATTATTAGCATTATTAGTATGAGTGCTGGTAGTGTTAGCATTAGTATTGAGAAGATTAAAGCGAAAGATCCGTCTTTGCTTTGCTTATTTTAAGTGTGAAATGGAGGAAGGATCTCGTTGAGTGAACTGTCAAATGCTTCCGTAAGGGAATAGGCACATCACTTCCAGAAGATGTTTTCAACCCAAACTCAAGTGAGTGTGAAATAGTCAACAACAAAAAAATGTCAGCTCTTTTCATCCATAAAAAAACAGATTCATTTTACCAAGGGTGAGTCTTTCGTCCATGATACAGAAGATCTCCCTGAGTTATGGCAGATGTCTGGCCTCCTCTCCACCTCTCTCCCTCCTGTCTGAGAACCTCCCTGCAGGATATCCCCCCACTGATCCTTCTCTTCCTTGTCTCCTCCCTGCCATCATCCTGAAGTCATGAGGCCTTTTGGCCTTTGAGTATTTACCCAGCCCTGCCCTCGGTCCCTCTGACCTCACATGAAGCCACGAGCTCCACCGACGGTATTTTCCGCTCTGCACGCCTTCCTGGACGCTCTGCCTCACCTTGCCCTCGAAAACCAGCGGCAGGAAACATAAAACATTGTGCTGCTCATCCCATTCCCTTTTCCCCCTCTCTCTCCTCGCTCTCTTTCCCTTCCCTCCCGCTTCTCTGAACCGCTTCCATGAAATGATCTCCACTATCCTCTCCTCTCTCATCTCTCCTCCTCCCTCCTCTCCTCCTCTCCTCCACTCTCATCCCTCCTCCTCCCTCCCTCCTCAACTCCTCTCTCATCTCTCCTCCTCCCTCCTCTCCACTTCTCCACCTCTCTCATCCCTCCTCCTCCCTCCCTCCTCTCCTCCTCTCCTCCTCTCTCATCTTTCACCTCTCCTCCTTCTGAGTAAAGTGGTGAAGGTTTTCTGCACTAGCTCCTGGCAGGGCTGCCTGTAGGAGATGCTTTTATCTACCAACGCACACCGCCCAAAATAACTGCTCTTCGACATCAATCGATACTATGAGGCTGTAGGCAGGGCGGAGCAAATGCTCTTTTTGCCGTAATCCTGGGCAGAAATGTATATTTACCCATGTCCAATATGCTGATTGAAACATTGGCAGACTTAGCCGGGAAAGGAAACGTGATTTGATTCCCCTACGTGAACCCAGAATGAGCACTCGAACAAAGCTCTCGAGTCATTCAGCACCTCAGGCAAGTTTGCAAAACATTTTGTTTGTTGAGGTGTCTATGGTGCTATCATTACACCTTTATCCAACAAGGAAGAGCCTATCAGGGTGTGCCTCATCATCATCATCATCACCATCATCATCACACTTAGTAATAACTCTCAATCTGGTGGGAATGGTGGTAATAATCATTAGCCTCATTATAAGAACAGGTTCTGAGGGTACTTTATTTCAACAGAGTCGATGAGAATCGACGAGAACGTGACGACGAGACTGTTTGAAAAGGTCAGGCAAACAAACACGAATCAGCCAATCGCTCACCTCCAGGGAGCCCGTCCCACACTTCCAGCCAATCGTATTTGCACTCGCCCTCTCCACCGGGCAGAGGGTCATTCTCGAGGTCAAAGGTCAAGAAGCTGAGTGTGACGTCCATGCCGGGTGGCACGATGATGATGAAGTGGCACTCAAGGTTGTGGGGATACTTGTCAGGAAACCCTGGGGACTCGATGAGGCCCGTGGGACTGGTGAAGTTCTGGGAGCAGTCGGAACCTGCGGGGGAGAACACACAGAGACGATTTATTTACTGGCAACCATGGCTGGATCACACCCCGACTGGTACCGGATGTTGGGCCAGAACCAACCAACAAAGGAGTACTGTCCCCCATAGAATATAAAAAAATACAGAAGACTGGATACCGAAAGAATCCTCAAACCTTGGCATGTTTACAGCATCTATTGTCTATATTAGTTACGTAATTATATTGAATGAACCAAAACTATGCATACATAATACTGTTGATATTCAAGGCCCCAACTACAGCTGAAAGGCTACACAAAGTTTGCCCTTAGTTAAACTTTTCAAACTCTGTATTTTAGCAGTGACAGCCCGTGACTACGTGACTAAGAGAGAGTGTGAGCAGCAGAGAGAGAGAGAGAGAGAGAGAGAGAGAGAGAGAGAGAGAGAGAGAGAGAGAGAGAGAGAGAGAGAGAGAGAGAGAGAGAGAGAGAGAGAGAGAGAGAGAGAGAGAGAGAGAGAGAGAGAGAGAGAGAGAGAGAGAGAGAGACAGAGAGAGAGAGAGAGAAACAGAGAGAGAGAGAGAGAAAC
>OLKM01002283.1:22500-25000 GCA_900291075.1 Melanogrammus aeglefinus | reverse complement strand
CTCCCACTCCCTTCCATCCTCGCCACCCTGCCACTCACCACCCATCTCTTTCTCCCTTCCCTCCCTCCCTCCCTCCTTCCCTCCCTCCCTCCCGTCCTTCCTCTCCCCTCTTCTTCAAACCCCCCCCTGCTCTCAACCCCCCTCCTTCCATCCTCCCCTCTCTACCTTCCTCCATCTCCTTTCCTCCCTCCGATCGTACTTCTATTTCTTCTCTTCTCCCCCCCCCCCCGCATCCCGGTCCCTCTTCTTCCCACTTTCATCTCCCACCTCACAGTGGTTCAGCCCACCTTCAGCCTCCTTCTCTTCGACTTTAACACACGTTATAGCGTCCTCTTCATCAACTCTACATCTCTCTGACAATCGGTGGGTCTGTCGGTCGGCAGGAGGGGGTTGAAGGGGGGCGGGGGGATCCTGGGTGCTCTTATAGTGACATTTGCGTCTCTGTGAGAAGCAGCCGTAAATAAGGAGGACTAGTTCTGCTCCGCGGCTTATTATGCTGTCCGCCTCTCCCAATCTGCTTCCGGTTCCTCTCATCCATTCTCATTTCCATCGCTCTGCTGGCATCTCTGCTCTTTCTGTGCTCTTTCTCTTTCCCTCTTTGACTTTTCCTATTTGAAGAGAATGGAGCGTGAGTTTTATGTGTGTGTGTGTTTCATGTGTGCGTCGGCCTGTGTACCTGTTTTATGTGTATTTATGGGTGAGTGATTCGCCGTGCAGATGTGTTGCTGCGTAGGTTTCCCGTTGAAACGTGGGGTTGGGTCCTTCTAGTGGGGGTTGGGGTTGGGGTTGGGGGGGGTTGGGGTGGGGGAGGGGGCCGCCTGGTCGGGTCATGTGCCACACCAGGCTCCCCCCTGTCTGCGGATACATGTGCGAGTGAATCTTTTTGGTGTCTGTCTCGAGTTTGCGTGCAGTCGTCTACTCTGTGGTCGTGCGTGTGTGTGTGTGTGTGTGTGTGTGTGTGTGTGTGTGTGTGTGTGTGTGTGTGTGTGTGTGTGTGTGTGTGTGTGTGTGTGTGTGTGTGTGTGTGTGTGTGTGTGTGTGTGTGCGTGTGTGCCTTGCGACCTAAGGTATTTAACCTTTGTGGTCATGCCAGTGGGCCATTAGTTAACTAGAACCTGCAATTACTATCCCTCTCACTAACCCTGGATGTGCCCCTCTCACAGGCACACACACACACACACACACACACACACACACACAGACACACACACACACACACACACACACACACACACACACACACACACACACACACACACACACACACACACACACACACACACACACACACACACACACACACATAAATACTTTTGGGCACAAGACAGCCCTTCTGCGGAGTTGACGTGTCATGGAATTTGAAAGGTAAACCAAATTGTCTCAACAGTCTTTAGATTTTTTTCCTTTCAATCCCACCCAGGCTTTTAACTTGAGACTAAACAAACTATTCGGCTACATTACCACTGAAATGTGTGAATAAAAGTGTCACCAGGAAACCAATGTCTTCTGTTCATTTGGTTTGTTTGAGTGAGTTACTGACTAAAGATGTTTACCTCGGTTCTCAAGGACAAAGGCTTGTTTAGGAAACTTCTCTCATTTGAGAGACCCGGCCTGTTATTCAAAACACAGTGGTTGCAGATTAAATGTGAAATGCACATTTACCCATTACAATGAGGCTCCTGTTTGGATTGGGATGAAATGTCTTTACTCTGTCATTGAGAAAAAACGTAAACAATATTTAAACGTGTGTAAGCTGAACCACGAATACAGACAAAAAATGTTCAGGGGATGACAATTCAATAGTTGAAGAATACCATTGAAATAGGACATGAAATCAGAACCAAAAAAAAAAATTTTTGTCTGGCCAGGGTGTTTTCAGAAAATAAAAAGTCACCTACAGTCAAAAATCAAATATTAAAAGGTATGTCGCAAAGCATTAAAAATAAATGGGGTGTATTATCGAAGGAGCTGGGTTGCTAGGCAGGGTCTAAGAAACAACAGTGGATGTGCTACTGTACCTCTGCAGACTGTTTTCACTGTAGGAAGTGGAGCATGTTCTGATTCACTAGGTCACTAGGGCTGTCAGAATTGGGCGGCCATAGCGGTTGGCTAGACAAGGTTACGAAGGAGCCTGATTGGTGAACGTGTCAAGGCTGGGAGGAAGGTGTAATGAACTGGGTTGTAAACAACAGAAGTTGTTGGGAAGGATTACCGCCATGGCTTCACATTGCATTACCTAGTGCGTGTGTGTGTGCGTCACTATGCTGTTTCAATGTGTTGAGGTGAAGCTAGGCTTTTGCGGGCGGACACTCTCTGACATGGGTTTGTGTAGAACGTGCGCACATATGCCCATGTGCGCTTTAACTACTTTAATTTCCCGAGTCTCACGGAAATATTTGAGCTAATCCCTTCAACGTAGTCATATTCATATGTGTGTGTGGGGGTGTGTGTGTGTGTGTGTGTGCACTCATGCATGCGTGTCAATTTGAGGGTGAATGAC
>OLKM01002283.1:0-5000 GCA_900291075.1 Melanogrammus aeglefinus | reverse complement strand
GGCGAGAATTGACAATAACTGCTAATTATTTGGTATTTGTCACAGAGTTTTTATTTAGATTTCTATATATCTTTGCCCTAATCATCATCATCATCATCATCATCATCATCATCATCATCATCATCATCATCATCATCATCATCATCATCATCATCGTTGTTGTCCAGAGTTAAGACAACTTTTTCATCCTCCTCAACCCTCTGATTTGTGCATGTTTGCAGTTTGCACATTTTCGTGCAGTCAAGATTGTTGGTGAGGCAGGAGAAATCTGGTAGTCTACAGGTCTTCACACACTTGCAGGCCTGAGAGATTTTTATTTAGTTTTCTTTACATTTTTCGCTAATATCAGCAGCAGCAGTCCAAAGTACATACAGTAGCTCTGGAGGTCTTGAGCATCCTAGCCCTTTAAATTTGAAACAGCAAATGGCCTGACAGTTTATTTCAAATTGTTGCTTAATATTGTTGTCAGACTGTGCGATTTAAAAAATATTACAGTTTAAAAATCATATCCAGTTTTTTTGATGGGTGGGACAGTTGCTGTTGGGGGTGCTTCACTGTTTCCTGTGCCTGTTGAGGAGAATTGTGAGGTGAGTGGCCCTTAGCAGGACAATTCTTTCTTGAAAAATGTGATAAATTAGTTATAAATACCCCTTTCTTGACGTATATCTGTTTTCAATACATATGTGGGATTGCCTTCCATCGGAATATAATGTAATTTATTTGCTTAGCTTACTGTTCATTCTTTTTTAGGTGGCCCAATATTGTGGTAAATTGAATCCTAAAATTAGCCACCTAACACAGTTTACTTTTTGATGTTTCCTCTTATTAAATCATTAATATATGTATATTAGGTAGTTATATACTTACTATATAATGACATATTCATGAATATATGTATTAATATAGTGCATACCTCTTAAAATGTCCCTCCTATTTATGGAGCCCTGATGTGTTTAAGCTTCAGGTGAAGGATGCAGTGTCCACCTGCACAGACAGACAGACAAGAGCAGACAGACAGACAGACAGACAGACAGACAGACAGACAGACAGACAGACAGGACAGACAGACAGACAGACAGACAGACAGACAGGACAGACAGACAGACAGACAGACAGACAGACAGACAGACAGACACACACGGCCCTATATTCATTAGAAGGGGAACACAGACACATGCACCCACACAAACATGAAAATCTGTGCGTGGAGGTAGCTTTGATTGAATGAATGAAATGGACATCTCAATTGGTGATTTAGATGTGCTAATGTTAATGTGCCTTTTAGAGTACTCAGTTTACAATCACAGCAGTGGTGAGCTCATTAGATTTATTTATTGTGTTTGTGTTTGCAGGGGATGTTACAATCACAGAATAGAAAGTATGGCAGAAACAAGAGTGAGACAGAGCCGAAGTGTCCCCATGACAGAAATGTGTCATACACTGTTCAGATGATAATTCAAAGCTTGTGGCACCTGTAATATAGAGTCATGGAACACGTTACTCTGGGAGCAGCTAAAATAAGAGGCTACAAGCCCCATCCTCGATCTTGCCAAAGACCTTCCTGAAGGTAGCATACCATCATTATTCTATCACAGGAAATGTCGAAGCATCTTTACAATGAAAGAAACTGCTTTGACAGCATTGTTGGCACAAAGAAAGCTCTTCAGAAATTAGTTTGGCCAGGAAGATTCAAGAGAGCTTACTAGACGAGAAACCACCAACCATCAAGGGTTTTATGAAGCAAAGTGTATATTTTGTGACAAAGTCAGCAAGTATTTGAAAGGTCAAAGAACTAAAGAAAGGTCTGACAAAATGATGTGCAGAGAGTTAGAGAAGCAGATGACACCAATCAGGAGCGCAGCGATCAGGAAAAGGATACAACTTTGTTAGCCACAAGTCAGTCGGTGAGCTAGTGGCAGCCTGAAGCTCATTACCACAGAACCTGCTACACGAGCTTACACAAAGGACCTAGAAAAAGACACTGATGAAAGTAACATGGATGAAAATAGAGTCGCCATATGAAAGCAGCAGAAAAATGGCACTCTCTAAAGTGTTTGCATATATTAGAGAAGAACTGATTGAACATCATACAGTAGTCGCATTCACAGACCTGACTAATATGCTTGGTTACAGAAATGGCCAAGTGTGGTGTAACACAGGTGATACCTCATATAAAAACACTTACGCCGCAGAGTTGAATCTGAAATTTGGTCCATCTTACATATCACACCAAATGAGCACGGAAAGCTGTTGTATCTGGATATTCCTGAACAATTTGAAAATGGATGAACTTGTAAAGTTTTCCATGACTTAAAGAGGAAACAGAAGTTGTTCAAATCAATACTGGCAGTGATGTGATATCACAAGTGGCCACTTGAAGATCAGAAATGAATCCAGAAAACAGGATATTACTCAGGCATGGCCACCACATGTGCAGATCTGGAAAAGATGAACAGCCATTCCTCTGTGTCTAAGTAGAGTTTTCTCCAGACACTCCTAACAGGTAAAACCACAGGAAGTGATAACCCATCGCAGAGAGTGCAAAGGCTCACTGCATCCTTTGGTCAAGATTTAGTTTATGCTGCTACCTCTGCTGGCAAAGTTAAGCCTGCAAAACACATTTTATTGCGCTTTTGCTGGTCAAATCTCTTACTGGAAATGTGGAACTGGATACAGAATGCTAAACCGACTCGGCCATAAGTGGTATCATATCTCAGGTAGAAGAAATAGACACGGCCCTCTGTCTTCAGAGGCAAGCAGCAAGTAAGAGACACCATCCATTACCACAAAACATCAAACCCGGTCTGCTCACAACATTGGCATGGGAACAATATAGAACAGACTGGAGGAAACATCAGTGGCAAGGGGACATCACACAGAGTGAATGGAATCGCTGTGCAAGCAAAGCCTATCACTGACCATTCTGCTGAGATCAGATCTTTGCCTTGTATCCCAAAAACCAAGATGAGAAGCATTGGTGCAGTTGAGATGATGCTTCCTATTTACAACGCAGGAGAGCGTGCCAACCCTCCTCTTGTACAGACAATTGATACTGATCACACCACATGTCTAAAGGATGCAGCAGACAAAAACCACATGTGGCTGATGGCTCGTCTTTCCAACAAAGATATATGTAGCTGGACTGGGTTCAACATCCTCACCCACAGTGAAACATGTGTACAAGAAGATAATATAGGCTATTTGCCTACAATCAATGCTCCTGCTACACAGCTATCAACAGTAAATGAGATACTTCTCCAGTCACTAAACATCATGAAATCTCTGCAGCTTAACAACATAATTGTTGTCTTTGACCAGGCATTGTATGCCAAAGCTGTTGAAATTACTTGGAAAAACCAGGAGCTACTCAAGGACATCATCCTTAGAATGGGAGTCTTCCATACCACTGTGCCTTCCATGGCAACAATTGGCCAACGGTTTGGAGAATGCTGGTCTAAGAGACGCTTTTGCAATAGAAGCAGGAGTGATAGCTGACGGCTCAGTCTCAGGGTATTGATGGGCACAAAAGTATAATCGTGGCAGTAAGGCCTCCACAAACTGCTCTAAGTGAGGCTTCTTGAAGACTAGCATGGGAGGTTTTTCAACCTTGGTTAGAAGAGAAAATCACGCAGGCTGATATTATTCACGTGGAAACATCTGCAAACTGCCAACACCTGTGTGAAGAATTAACACAGACAAGATTGAGGAAACTCTCAAGCAGGATTCATGGTCAGTCAGCGATTCTGACACAATTTAATGATGTAGCTCAGCTTCCTCAGAAGACAATGGTCCCCTGTCTGCCTTTCTGGATGTCCTATGTGGACATGGTTGAAGATTCTGCTTTGTCTAATTCGAATCACGAGAGGAAATTGGATGATGCATCTTACAGGCAAATAAGAGCATCATTCATGGTGCTTGGCATATGAATAAGATCAACTTGCCAGATATTGACAATACTACTTGCACAAATTGTTCTCGCCTGGAGACTGATAAATCCTGCTGTTCAGCAACATTGCAAAGGGTGGTTTGTCTGTCGCAGCTCAGTGGAACATCCCTTTGGGAGATTCCAGTTTGACCAACATTGAGAGACCATAAACAAGGACACCAGACCTTTGCCTGGAAAAAAAAAAAAAGGGGGGAACCAAGGTTTCAGCCTAAAAGCAGGAGCAGTCCCAGATAGCTATCTCACTTCAGAAAACAGAAGTCAGTACCTTAAGGCAACTCAGGAACTAGACAGGTGACAGCCAAAACTACAGGCAGTTTCAGTCATCACGATCTACAGAAGACAGGAAAGGAAGGACAGGGGCTGATGTGAATGCTTTGTAGAGCTTATGAAAAATCAGCGTGGTAACCTCTCAGTCTAGTAGTCTGACATCATAGTTTTCCGACAGGAATCGCTGTGTCACAAGACTAGCCAGTGAATCTCTGGCAGAGTCACCAGAACTGGAGAGGAAAGGCATTATCAGAGTTCGAAGTGAAGCCGTTTGAAAAAGGAATCACCAGAAACAATTCCACGACAGAAGGAAAAAACAGAATTTGGAAGAACATTCTCAAGCCTCACAAAAAGAGACCGGAGGGAAATCAAAAACCAAACAAGGAGTTGATATGTGAAAGCAGACAGAAAGACTTCTTGTTGGTCATATGATAATTGTTTCAAGCAAAGTAGAAGTTTCACATTAAAGATGTCTGGCTCATCCACGTGGTCCACTGCCTTGGTCACGTTCAATCAGACGGTTCGCTCGAAAGACCCAATAGGGGCGTCGTTGCTAGCGAGTTAGAGAAATCAAGCATCAGCCGTTGAAGATTTGGGAAATCTCTCTCATGCATTCATGATGGAATGAGCCTGTTCAACACTGAAAGGTGATGGCAAGACTTTTGAGAGTTGCTGGTTCTGTGCTGAACTTTGCTTTGCATAGAAGGAGAAAGAGTGACAAACGAATAGATGTGGTGTTTGATGGTGTACAGGAAACATCCATCAAGAATGCTGAGAGATGACAATG
>OLKM01002282.1:12500-75677 GCA_900291075.1 Melanogrammus aeglefinus | reverse complement strand
CTTTCCCAATAGTGGTCATTACCGTAAGTTCCTCATGGTAACAATGTGTTCAACATCACAATGACCAAGGCAATTTGTAGATTAGCCTTTTGCTCTGGGAATTGATTGTAAAACACATTTAGAGAGAGAGGAGAGATAGAGAGAGAGAGAGAGAGAGATGAGAGAGGAGACGAGAGAGAGAGAGAGGAGAAGGATGAGAGAGAGAGACGACGAGAGAGAGAAAGAGAGAAGAGAGAGAGGAGAGAGAGAGAAGAGAGACACACACGTGGGTGTGAGCTGGAAAAGAGATGGCCCCACGCTTTATTTATAATTTGTTGCTACATTTTATATTATCATTTGCTTTTCTAGTGTGATTTTCTGGCCTTTGAACCTGAGTAGTGTGTGAAAGCATGTTAGCACCCGTCCCTTTTCTATAATGTCTCTCTCTTAAAGCAGCATGGGAAGGCCAAGGTTCATATTATTCCAATTATATGGAAAATAGGCGTGCACTACCATATTCATTCATATTCTCAAATTCATTAATAGGTCATTTACAAAATTTTAACATGCTGAAATTTTTACTGAATTTGTTATGATTAATTGAGCATTTTCAAACTGTCATTATTGCCACATGTTTGCTGTCAATTGATTTTTTTTGTTGATCTTATTTTTTTGTTATGAATATGCTTATGAGTTCAATTCTTTAACCCTGCGTTCCACCCATGAAGCATACAGAAAGCCCAGCACGTTTAAGTGTTAAGCTTTATAGAGAGACAGACACAGAGTGAGAGCAGTAATTAGTTACCAAAAACAATCACTATTGATCTATCCATCTGTAGAATTGTGGTACATTACTGTGCGGGTAAAATTTCAGATAAACAAACAAAATACAAACCCAGATGATTAGTCAAATAACAATATGTCTGTGGCAGTTAATTAACCACCAGCAGAAGCATTTGGAAAGGAAGGCCTGGGGGCAATACTGTCTATCTCCAAAACACACACACACACACAACACCACACACCACACACACACACACACACACACACACACACACACACACACACACACACCACACACACACAACACACACACACACCACAACCACACCACACATTACACACAGAAAAAATTCATACACACAACTACAGCAAGGAAGATTGGTAAGTCTGAGGATTTTCAGAACCCTGAAAGCGTGTTTCCATGGTGACCGTTGTTAAAGAAGCCTGTTCTTTTCCACTCTCATTTCTCTGTGTTTGTGTTGTGTGTGTAGTGTGTGTAGTGTATGTGTGTGTAAGTGTGTGTGTGTGTGTGTGGTGTTGATGTGTGGGTGTGTGTGTGTGTGTGGTGTGTGTGTGTGTGTGTGGTGTTGTGTGATGCGTCTGTGTGACGTGCATTGCGTGTGTGTGTTGTACACGCGTATATTTGCTGTGATCATGTCTTATCATTCGCCGAAATTTAAAGATAAATAATAGGTCATAATTAACCACAGTTTACAAAAAATTATGTACTTTCAATAACAATTTGCCTAATTGGAAATATACCAATGCAATTACTAACCCTTGTTGCTGGTAATGAAGCAATCTCAATGCAAGCCATTACATCACTGGGAGGCAATGCTTAGTGCCAAACACATCATCAGTACCTGACACTAGACTTGGTTTACCGTCTTTGTGAAGGTTTCGCCTTTGTTCCCTCCCTGCCTTTTCAAATACCTCTCAGGCATGCCTGTAATCTTTGTCCCCAGGTGGACATTCTCCTGGCTTAATCATTTGAATCAGGAAATACAAAATCGTTTCTGGCACCATTTACGGTATAACCATTATCAAGCAATCGTTGTACTTGTATTGATTCCTTCAGTAATCGGACCGTTGAGGAAACTATCTACTTTTTCTACTCAAACAACTTACACGGGGACCTCATTATTTTGATTAATTACAAATAACTAAAGTGAATTAACACAGGATATCCACTGATTAAGTCAATGAATAACATTTATATTAAATGCATTTTTCCGAAAAAGGGAGACTGAATGATTTATGAAACACTCATCAATTACGTATTATATTCTTAAAGTGTTTACATGGTAACAACAAGTCTATTCATTCTAGAATAAACAAAAAGTTGTAAATGCTTTAAGCCAAAAAACTCCCGAAAAAATAAAGGTTTGACACTCACTTGGCAACAGTACTCAAGAAAAATGTACGGTTTCACGGAATATCATCTAAATTGACGCAAAGCCGTTAACCACAGTGTTTAGCTAGCGAACAATGAGAATACTAAAAGACACGACATACCGTTAGTCTGTTTAAAGCAAAGGTTTGAGAAACTTTAAAGAGATTGGGATTAATGAATTCTACTTTTCTTGGCCATGTTTGGCAAGATTTAGCTCTGAAATCTTAATCTATTTTAACAACACTTACAGTCACTGATGTTAGAAAGTACTCGACAGAAATAATATAACAAAGTCATTCATCTTTTGAACGGGGCAGGGCGTTCGAATTAAACTCCAGCCAATGAAGTTTTCCAGAACCACCGAAGTGGCATTTGGGACAGCTAAGTACGTCAATCGAAACTGGCATATTTGCACGTCCCTCCTCCCCGGACTACTTCCGCTGCGTGACCGCCATTGCCTGCTTCATCTATCTCAAAGGTTTGACCCAAAGCTGAAGGCTGTCTGAGATGTTGGTTGCGTCCTGCGGTAGCTACATAGTAGCTAGCTAACTAGATCTTAATTGGCTCGCTCTCACACGTACATGTGTTCTCTAGCGACTCAGTGCATTGATTGCGCGATCATGTAACTTGGAAATGAGGAGTCAGAGATCAGGTTGAAGGAGAGGGAGGTCCAGGGACCGATTTGAGTTGTGTATTTCAAAAATCGTAGCGTGCGCGTGTTTCTCGGCAAATCATACCAAGCTTAAGCAAATGATTGGCTACTTATAATGGACTACAATCAGGTCTGAAGGGAGAGACCTATATAGATTACGAGACAGAGGAGATGGAGAACGAGAGAAAGAGATGCAGAGAGAGATGTGGAGAGAGATGAGAAAAAATGCGTGTGCAGTGAGAATGTTCCAGTTTTCAGCCGAGCTTCGATGAGGTAACTCAGGGCAGCAAGGAATAACTAACAAAGAGTGGCAAGTAAGGCCTCTATCTTGCAGAGCCCATCGGATCCTGATCGACAAATACTGAATTGATTGCAAGGAGAGAAAGTTAATTATTCTGGTCCCAATCGGTTTAATATGCCCTTGGAGTTGACACTATGTGTGTTGTGGTGGATTCTGCAATTTTCTGAAAGAAAATGCATAAAGCAATTTCTTGAATGGTTTGATAATGTATAGGTTTTGTGTGACGCCGCCTTTGGTGTGAACTACAGCTCCGTGCGCCGCTGCTCGACGAGTAGTGGAATGAGTGAAATTGTAGTAAGAAAACAGATACGATATACGCGTCAGGCACTCGTGAGCAATAACTTCCCGTATATCTCAGGTTAGAGACTCGCAGTATGACAGATGTGTGACAGGAATAGGCGGAATTGCATCAGCTTTCGATCCTGTTGCATTATAAGCAAACTGATGCCTGGTCGGAGGTCGAGTATAAAGACTGGGACCAAAAATAATTACTTTCATTTCTGTGAGCCCATTCTTATTTTTCAGAATCTCATAGGTACCCGACTGGGCGTCTACCGGAACGAGTGCGTGGTACTTGCCACGTGTACTATAGTCCATGTAGCACGAACAGACTAGATCGTTAGATGGCAAAACATAATAGGGATACATGTTTGGGTACAATTTTTCTGCAGACTTTGCAGTTTCCGTCAGCCTCAGCAGAGCCAAGAGGTTACCTGTTGGTAACTTAGAACATAGAGAGGGGCCAGATTTACGTTCCGCCTAACTCCCAAATAAAACTGTTTGTCTATACTGTGTTCGTCAGAGCTCTCATGGACACCTCGCAGAACGGGAGGCATCATTGAACAACCTCCAGTAAACGAGCCTGGTACACTTGTGTCTTACGGTGTTATAGAATAAACAGACCACATAGGGGTCATCTATTTAATGAACGAGTGTCCACTCTCTAGAACTACAACTAGAATCGAGAACCAGGTCACAACCAACATAGAGCATCCTAATTAGTTTCTTCTACTTCAGCAGTGAAATCCAATTAGATGTGTGGTGTAGTGCGTAGAAGGTGTAAAACAGCTTTTATAGTCTCGCTTTCCAATACACCCGGATGGGTCTGGAGTAGTATTGGTAGTATAGTATTAAGTCACTCGTAAAATTACCTGTGTGTGGAAGGTGGGTGATCAATTGTAATTACATTGGGTTTTTGAAAAATCTATGAGTATGGCTTCAGGGAGAGAAACCTGCTGCTACTTTTTTTGTCAAAGCAGATTTATTTGCCAAAGTCTTGGGTGGAAAGGCAGTAATATTTAATTGAAAACGAGCTGTATAATTAAATACATTAATCTTTATAATCAAGGAAATTTTATATCTGGCCACTGCACCAAAACTGTAGTTTAGCAGTCTTGTACACCCATAAGGGCTTTGACACTCTTTGTGCATGGCACCGTTATGTTTTACCAATAAAATACATTTAAATATCACATATTCAAATTATAATATCTATACCGTTTGTATTTAAACAGGAATGGCTTTGAGCAATATACATATTGTTAGAGAGGTGAGCAGAACCGGTAGGTGAGAGGCCTAGGTAATGGCCGAAAGACAAAAAAGGAGGGACGAAGCACAAAAACTCCTAAGCAGACAGGCAAAGAAGAGAAATAAAAAATGAGAAATAAACAGGAATGGAAGGTGTGGAGGAGGGCCGTTCAGAAACCGAGTGAGTTCTTTAACATTCGTATTTCAATGTGACGTCTCAATGCTCTCTTCTGCTGACTTCTTTAGGCCGGGGGAAGCAACACAACCACACAATTACTCTTTCCCTTAGTGAGTCAAACAGTGAAGTGCAGGTATGTGTCGGAGTGACTGAAGGAAGAGAGCTAGGTGTTAGAGGGTGAACGGATTCATCAGTGTGTTTACATAAAGCGGTCGTGGGGCCGATGGCTTATTCCTAGGCCTCGCGTTCAAGACAACAGAAAAGACATAGGGTCTGGTCTTCTTCATCATTAGACCATAACTTGGAGTTGATCATAATTTGTTCCTTGCATATTGTTTCTTGTGAGAGGAAATGAAGTCTAGCAAATGGAGAAGGTTAGATAGAGGTGATTATATCGAGCAGCCGTAAGGATCAGAAATAGAGTCTGCGTCTTCACTTCATCCTGACTCCTCGTCACCTGTATAGATACAAAACTCAACATGAATACCCAGTATCCATGGATGAAAAGAGCATTAAACTGCTTCACACTTGGCAAGTAGTAACATAAAGCATGGGCGTCATAACACGCATCAGAAACTAGGCTGATTGTTATTGATTGTTATATGACACAGCAGATATCTTTGGGTTTTGTCCAAATTTCACCACTAACATACAGAAAATCGATCATAATAACAACAGAATTGCAGTGAAGGATCACACCTGGAATGGTTCTGAACATTCCTCATTTCAAACATGACGAAGCACATAAATTATATTGGACATAGCGGGGTAGGATACAGATAAAGAAAGCAATTGTTTATGATTATACAATGATCCATCCAGGTTACTAATCGGCAACTTGCATGAGCCTTATCTGTATTGGAACCTTTTATAAACCACTTGGACTAAGGATTTTTTGTGTTATTCCTCTTAAAGAGAACTGCGGTACAATTGGATAAAATAGTCCCGAATGAAGAATCAAATCTGACAGAAATGCCTCTCATCGAGGGGAACAGGCAACAATGTTTTGCTGAGAATAATTAGTCAATTTGTATTAACTGTATCTCGATGAATGAATAAAATAACAGAACTATTCGTTTCATATCTCTATCTGCCTGAGAGCTGCATTACACCATCAGTATGGGTGAACGACTAACTGCAGCCATATTTAGATCTCGAAATGTAACGAAAATAGGATCTGTTAACAATTACCTACTTTACTCCTCTGCAAATGTAGAGCTCCCACCGCTGGTAGAATGTAATGATCAGTAAATATAATGTTTTTAGAAACCTAGTCCGTTTGTATAGTAATGGAATGCAAGAGGGGTGTACAAACCAGATGGAGAGAGAAGACACCAGGCTGCTGTCATCAGTCTGGCGAAAGGAACTTGGTTTCCCACCAAAGAACATCCACCACAGCAGTCCGATATGTGTGTGTCTCATTGGAAACGGGTATGAGAAGGGTATAAGAGCTTATAATGGATGTGATGGTTCTTCAGATAAGCAGCTGTGGCAGAGGACGATAAACATACGCATGACATATCTCTGTTCAAAAGATTGGATAGTGTTATAACCAGCAGCGGAACTATGTGTGTGAAGTAGTTCTTCCGCAGTCTTCTGTAAAACCCTGTAAAGAGAACTTTTCTTTTCCGAGGGACACTCGAGATGTAAAGTAAACAGGTAAGACAAGAGATGTGCTTCAGACACTTTGGGAAGTGAGCAGACGGAGAATAATTCAAAGATGTTTTTAATTTTGTTGTAATTTTACTGGATGAGAGCTTGAAGGAGGGCAAGAAGCAAGGAATGGAATTGTACAAATACTTCAAATCCACAAAAACATCCAAGATCGTTCAGTCCCAAACTATATGGGTATGGCACCTCTTGTCAGATTTCTTAGTTTCTGATACAAGATCTCTTGTTTCTTTAAGTAGGATAAAGTAATATGATCTAACAAGATCTGTGGAATCAACAATTTCAGACAAATGAATCTTATCGGCAACGGACGACGGCACAATTCTAGCCAGTAGTATTTGTTTATTATTTCTCTCTTCTCTGTAAAGAACCATTCAATATCATACCTTTTACTTACTCAGTCCTTGGTGATGAATTTGTTGCTTGAACACACAAGACCCCCTGAGGTCAGTTCCTCTTCTATGGAGGCTTCGACTGACATATTGTTGTGTGAGTGTGGTAATAAGTGCGCGAGTGCCACTAGGTCCAGTCTGGTGGGCCTGCCGGAGGCCTATATGGTGGTGATGCATTTGGGATGTAACTTTTGAGTTGGTTCCAGGTAATATTTATTCCAGAAAAATGCCTGCAAGAATGTTGAAAATGATGGTTGTGTGTGTGTGTAACACTGGTCAATACTATATGGTTGAATAGGTTTTGGATAAAAGGGAGAATGCTGTCCATCGTGATACAGGATTCCAATCCTAAATATAACATTTCGGTAAATGTTAATTTTCTCACAGAGAGTAAAATTTACTGACAGGATTATTGGTTTCGAAATAGTTTGATGAAATATCCAATTTTCTGAACACAATTGATGGTCATTTGTCTCGGGAGAAAGATATTATACTCAGAGGATGTGTTGAACAACTTTTTTATCCTGTATGTCCACCAGGAGCTCACATTAATATCTTTTCTACATTAATCTTTCTATCTCTTTATTTTTGCATTCAAAACACACTCTGTTTCAGCTTGTCTCTGGCTAATAATTATTCTCCAAATACATTGCAAACTGTATGTTTTTGGCCTTACCATTCAAAACGTCACATTCGTCTACCCCAATACATAAAGTTGGACGGTTATGGGGCAACTAGTTATATTCACAACTCACTTTTAGCATTACATATTTGTTAGACAAATGCACATGCATTTGCTTGCTTCCATTGTCTTCGTATATTTCAATTCAAGGAGAAAAAAAGAATCCCCATTTTATGTTTAAAACACACAGCAGGAAATTGCTGTATAACAATTTCCATTATTTGGGCCCTTGGCTGACAGATGTGCGTTGTGTCAGGTGCCATGACAGTCATGTGATTGGTGGCGTTGTTGGAGTCCAAATCTGGAATTTTTGGCACATGGTGAGAGCTATTAGGCTGCTGCCGGACTCAAACAATGTAAACAGATTGAGCTCACTCAACACAGTGCAGTCTTGTCTCCACGCCTCAGTTCACAACAAGAGGTGTCCGCATTTTTGGACACAAGGTGAATGAATGATCGTCAGATATTGTGTGTTTTCTTTTCTTGACCATTTCAGGAAAAGAAAGTATATCATAAGAGATAAATTTACACTTCGTTTTTGTTACAATAATATTTATTTCAAAAATTAAACAGAAAAAACATTTTAGCTTGATCAAGGCCAGGTTAAAAACAAAACAAACTTGTTGTGAATTTTGCTTCAGCCAAAACTGGCTTTGCTTTTGCACAAAAGCCGGTTTAAAGCCATGATCCTCCTATATGATTTACTATTATCATATCTGAAGGGCTTATTTGTCCTGAGCTGCTGAGAATAATTATAAAATAACAATTATCCTCCCTCAATGAGCCTGTTAATAAAGAATGTTCTCTCTCTCCTCATCCTTGTTTTGTTCACAGCAGTTCAGCCCATCTGCTAGCCAGATATGAATTCTTAATGTCTTTGCCCCCTAGCTGCCTGCTGTCAACAGACACAGATAATAATAGAGATACAACATATATAAATAAATATATGTTATGCATTACTATGTATAATATCATATTATATCATTGTATACATACATATATAAATACATATAGTATGTTATATATTTTATCTAATATATTATTATATATAATTGTAATCACATACATACATACATACATACATACAGTACATACAGTACATACATACATACATACATACATACATACATACATACATACATACATACATACATACATACATACATACATACATACATACATACATACATACACACATACATACATAGAAACATATAACATAAACTATGTATATATATAAAGCACTTTAATGTCGTCAAGGAAAATAACGGATTAAAGCTGTGTGGGCCAATACTTTGTAGTTGTTTATGTTGGACTGAGACACCAGTCAATTGGAAGTGCATCGCGTGGGCGCCATGTGTAAAATAACTCCTCTTTCTAGTATGTGTGTGTGCATGGAAAGCCTCTTGAGTGAATATTCGGAGTACACGCGCACACACACGCTCAAGCCCTTTGTAAAAGTTCCCTATTTTCCCCTACGGGCCTGACATAAAATCTTCTTGAAGGCCCTTCTGAAGTCTCTGTTGAAGATGGTGTATATGATTGGGTTGAGGCAGCTGTTGCAGTAGCCAATCCAAAAGAACAGGTTGAAGAGTGTGTCGGGGATCGGGCACTTCTCCCTGCACACGGCATGGAGGCTGTAGGTGAAGAAGAAGGGGAGCCAGCACAGGACAAAGACCCCCATCACCACGGCCAGCACGAAGGTGAAGCGCTTCTCCCTCATCTGAGCCATTTTGGTTTTGGACAGGGAGGCGTGGCCGCCCGGCGGGGGCAGCGGAGAGGGCAGGAGGAGGTGGTGGGAGCACTGGTCCGACGTCGACACCCATGACAAGGAGGGGCAGGAGGGAGCGTGAGGAGGCGGGGGGGGCTGGAGGGTGTTCGCCGTCCCTTTAACCCTCCCCGCCTCCTCCTCCTCCTCCTCCGTCGCCGCCCTGCCGCTCGCTCTCCTGGAGAACACGCAGGACGGGCTGAAATAAGACAAGGACGAGGAGGAGGACGTTTTGGTCTCCGACTTGCAGCTCTTCTCCTCCAGCTCTATGTCCTCCAGCTCTCTGCGCCGGTGGCCGTCGCCTTGGCCGCCCCCGATGGCCGAGCTGTGGCGGCACACGGCGCGCGGGCTCTCCGTCTGAAACCAGGACCGGGCCAGGCCCGAGCCGCCCCCCTGGAAGTTCCCGCTGGCGGGGTCAAAGCAGGTCTCCGAGTGTGACGGCCGCCGGTCCATCCCGTTCTTCGCCACGAACACGGTGGAGGCTCTCTGCTTGGCCACGCGGTAGATCTTGCAGTAGACCAGGATCATGATGACCCCCGGGGCGAAGAAAGACACCAGGCAGGAGGAGAGGATGTACCAGGTCTGGTTGTTTAGGAGACACTTCTGCTGCAGGGTGTCCTTTTCGTCCTGCCGGCTCCTGTCCGGTTCCTCCTGATGGCGCATGAGGAGGGGGGGCGATGAGATGACGATGGAGATCAGCCACACGACGCTGATCATGGTCTTAACGCGCTTGGGCGTCCTCTTGCGGTTGTAGCTGACGGCCTTGGTGACCGACCAGTAGCGGTCGAGACTGATGGCGCACAGGTGGACAATGGAGGAGGTGCAAAATAGAACATCCAGAGCCAGGTAGAAGGAGCACCAGGTGGGACCAAAGTACCAGTAGCCCATGACCTAGGAAGACAAGAAACCGTTTTAGTCATGCTTTTAGCCAACAAGGGCGCCATCTGGGAGTCAGGGGTCCATTCACTGTGAGGAAGTGGTTTGAATCTCTTGGCCAAAATGATGACTTCAAAATGTAGCTGAACCAATTATATTGAGCACTAGATTGAATACAATAACCGAATTGATGAGCTGCCGTCCAGACCGGCCGTAGAAAGGAACAATCGAGTCTAAAGAGGCCAGATCTGAGAAATAAAAAGGCCCGTAACAGTCCTTTGTTTAAATACATAGAAACCGAAGCACAAATCAACATATTCACCGCTCTATTGATCCTTGATCACGGTCTGAACAGAATGCACATGTTGTTAATTATGCACAGGCAGTGTGAGAAGTAGGGGTGCACACCCGTACGTGAGTTAACGAGTTGTCTACTCGTCAAGCAAATTCATCATCGGAAATGGTTTTGCCGACATCTTACAAATACATTACATAGTGTGCTGTGTGATGTATTTTGGCAACATTTTGGAGCAAGATATTTAATTAAATTGCACCGTGGAGCATTCATGCATTGTTGTTGAATGGCTGCATAAAAAAGGCTAATTTGTCAACATTTAATGGAAGTTTTACAATAATGACGTCAAGACATCAAAAATGAAAGTGAAATCAAAAGCAGTTATAATAACCTTCCCAGAGGTACTTTGGGCACACAGTGAATATGAATATGAATACACACAAGAGTATGGTGGAATTTGATGATATGAATTGTATTAGATAGTTTCATTGAATTTATTTAAGGTTAAAATTTGAAGATATTATAGTGTGCAGCAAGGCAAAATACATTTGATCAAGCATAATGTTTTTCGACCTGGACACCTCTATTCCCCATTGTGTTGGGTATAAGGGAGTATGTTGACAACAATCCTCATTTTTAATTGGTCCAGTATTGAACGGGTGCGCTCAATACAACCCGTTCAGGGCTGCAATGTATCCCTTAAGGCCAGTAGCTACCTGTTATTATGCATCCTCCATCAGTTTCTGGTTTTTGAAACCAGTTATGCTCAGATTGTTAGCATCTGATTACGTTAAGGCAAGGTTACCTGGAGAAAATACAACTTTTTTGCTTTGTTGGTGTATCGGGTCTGTTTGTTATATTCTAAAAGTTTGAAGGAGGAATGAAATTGCAATGACAATAGGAACATTGCTTGCAACAGCTCATCTTTTCAGAACATGAAATTTCAGAGCGAGACCTCTTCTTGAGCCTGTCAGTGGCAACAACAAGCTCTATTAGAGGACATACTCGATGGCACTATTGGCACCCCTAAGCTGTGAATAGGCTGCTATGGCTGAGGCCCTCTCTCTAAACACTGGAACATTTTCAAAAATTGCATCAAATGATTTTGAAATAGGGTCAAGGTTGAAAAACCCTGAAATGATCTTTCAATCTGGAGTATAGCAACCAATCATGAGCAGAAAGAGGACAGGGAATGAAGCGTGTAACGTAGGAGGGGAAACTCCGGGTAGCATATCCAAAAGCAAGACGATCTGGCAACACCTGCAGGACCGTAACCATAACCCAACCTCCTGACTTCAAAAGAGAAATCACTAAATGGTAATGAAGGTAAAGAACATTTACATGGATTAATCAGCTGTGGCATCCCGTGCTTTACAACACAAAAGAAAACATACCTTTTAGGTTAATCCCAAAAAAAAAATAACCTCACCTCATTGGCCAAGGAGAAGGGAATCACTGAGGTGGCCACCAGTATGTCTGCAGATGCCAGGGACACCAGGAACAGGTTCTGGGGAGCACGCAGAGCTCGGCTGGTGAACACAGCCACCACCACCAACACATTCCCCACCACTGTGCCCAGGATGACCACCGTGACCAGCAAGGCGATCGCCGTTGATGCCCACCTGGAGTGCGGCGGTTCAGGATATTGTGGCGAATAAGGGGCTGTGTGGTTTAAGCCCTCCAAAGAAGAGTTTTGCACCGATACCGTTGTCATGAAAGGTGGCCCGATTGCTGTAATGTCCATCTTGGCTATTCCATCTTGGCTAAAATCAACATAACAACACCCCCCCCCCCCCCTTCTCTCCTCCCACGCGTAGTGATCCTCTCAATCCCTGTGAAGAGAAAGTATGTCAAATTACTATATCAGGGATATTGCAATCTTTCTGACACACAGTCACAAATAAATTAAGCCAACAATGCAACCGTGTAGTTGTAGGTGATAGATTAGTAATAGGTTCATGAAATATATGAAAGCATATTTGTTTAAGTTAGAAAGATGTATATAGTTACCTTACTGCCAAGAGTGTCATGTTAATCCCCCCCAAAAAAACAGGTCACCCCAGTAGTTGTGCTGTCTGAGACCAAAAATTGAAATGATGGGCTTGAAATAAAGATTGAAAAATATAATGAAAGATATAAAAATCGAAAATGATGTCCACTACAAAGACAACAATTTAAACTTGGTAGAGGTCTTTCGAGCAGACAAATTCCGTTCAAAGAAAAAAACATAATAAAATAGACAATGAAGAGGTTGGAATATTTTTTTAAATAAACCAGAGTCCGAGGTGGATGGCTCAGAGGAGGACGAGGAATGAGAGTTTGGCGGAGGGAAGGAAAACATGAGCAAATATTGAGAAGAAGGAAAGCAAAAGAGGTCTCCAGCTCCATGCACCGCCAGCTCAGTGGCTGCCGACACTGCTGCTGTTACTGCTGATGCTCCTGCTTCTCCACGGCTGGAACAGAGCGAGCGAGGGAGAGAGAGAGAGAGAGAGAGAGAGAGAGAGAGAGAGAGGAGAGAAGAGAGAAGAGAGAGAGAGAGAGAGAGGAGAGAGAGAGAGAGAGACAGAGAGACAGAGAGACAGAGAGACAGAGAGGTAGAGAGGTAGAGAGAGGCAGAGAGAGGCAGAGAGAGAGAGAGAGAGGCAGAGAGAGGCAGAGAGAGATAGTGAGAGAGAAAGATGAAAGGAGAGCGTGCAAGGAGTGGAGATGAGAGTGGGAGAGAGGCGGATGGTATGAAAGAAGGAGCAGGAGCAAAACATGAGCGAGTAGGAGTGGAACGATGAGTCGGTCATAGTGGAGCACAGGGGAGACAGAGGAGTTGAGGAGGAAGAGGAGGAGAAGGAGGAGTGGAGAGAGTAAAGCGGTGGATCAGGAATTAGAAGTGAAATAGAGGGAAAGAAGAAGCTCAGCCAGCGTTGTGAGACCCATGAGGTGCGGGGGGGGGGGGGGGGATGGTGAGGGGGAGAACTTAGTAGAGCTCAGAGGGCTAAGACAAGGGGATGCCAGACACAAGGGAGAAGAGGGAGACGCCAGGCTATTGGAAGGGAAATGTCAGGCTGGCTCGGAGTGGTCGGTGAGCCTTTGTGTCACTCCGGTGGGGAAACCTCCTTGGAGCTAGAGGTGACCGTCGCAAGTTGTGTCGAAGCGCAGCGAATGGCATGCGCCAATTGCGCCATGGTTTCCGAGACGGAGAGGCAGTGGCTCTATGCGAGGGCTGTCTGTGAAGCAGCAGGGCTGTGGGAATTTTCTGACAAGCCAATTGCTGTGCATGCAATGATACTAATCTGCCTGTGGATTTGAAAACTGATTTTTTTTTAAGCAACATAGCCAGCACTGTGACGTCATTATCCCAAGGGGATGGGGAGCGCGGGGGATAAAAAGCAATCCTACGAAAACCACGTCTCCAGTGAATAGTCCGCCTATTCTAGTATCGTCTGAGTAAACACATATTTCATCTGCCTCTGCACTCGGTTAAGACGAGGAGTTCAAATTAACTTTTTGCTTCTGAAATGGTAGATGAATGCATAACAAGGCCTTATTGTATGTCTGTATGTATGCATACTTTATTTTTATGCATAGATTTTTTTGTATACACACACACATACAGGTCGATAATTGTATATGAAAAATTTGTGATTCAATTTTTTTAAATGTTTTCATATAATGAGGGGAATGTGAATTGGACGACCCATGTGTCATAATGCTATCGGTTCCTGCCTCTGTTGCTGAACAGGATGTTTCTGCAATTGAGAGGCCACAGGTCTAGGATCCTCAGTTCAAGTATCTACCTTTAGTTTAAAAGTACTTTAGTGTCTACTGAAACTGCAGCCTCCTCTACTGCAGGTATATACTATTCTTGTTGGTTCTGTTGCCCATGGCGCCTAGGGTGATGCTTCTTCACATTCATAATAACTGTGACTCAGCTGTCTCATAGGAAGCCGTGCAGAATGTAATAGGATTAACATTTACTCCAAACTTTACTCTAGGCGCTAACCAACTTAAATCGATGGGTTTTCTTAATTTGACCAGCCACATGTCTAATCTAGGATTAATTAAGTACTGTATATATTATTTCATTTTATCTTCCACAGCAGAGAGGTGCCATAATCTGTAATTAGTGGTTAAGCATCAACAGCTGCCACTCAGCCAATTACAGACTGATTACACACATGTGCACTTCTCATTTCATCCAGTCCCTGCAACAGCCCACTTCCTGTTAAAACCCCACATCAAGTTATGACTCCCCGTGGCTTACATTCAGGGTAGTCAGTGATCACTCTACACTCAGGGAAACATTACTCTGTCCCTACGCCCCCGGTCACCCCCTTTTGGTTCTAAACCGCGTCCAGCAGTGCCTTGTGGGAGCTTTGCAATCCAGACCCGGTTCACGTGCAGGACCATAGCGACCACCATGTCAAATAAATGAGGTCATTGGCATTTGTGAATGGACTGTATACTCTTAAGGGGAAATCTTCAAACATACTAATGAAAAAATAAAGATCTCAAATATAAATAATATCCCACAATCCATTTGGGTCCGCTGCGGCAGCCCACTCACAGGTCACAAACCCCAGTTTGAAGACCATTCATCGTTTTCTTGAATGTGTTTTTCCGGGGTTAGAGTCCTGCCCTCCCGCATGGTGAAAGTGTACTGCTGTAGCTACAGCTCTCCCTCTGGGACTGCTTTTAACATCTGACTCGTCTGTTATGTTTTCTGAAGTCCCCACTGATGTTGTCATGTGTAACTGGCGATGAGTCATTACTTGATATATATTTTAAAAAAAAAGGCTGGAATATTTATAAAAATGTTTGAAGTTCTTAATTTCTCTTCATAATGCTCTCTGACAAGAAGCTCTGACATTGAGATTTTCTCGCCTTTACCACTGCACTGGTTGAAAACGCCTTGAGTGGTTGGGTCTTATTGTTTAGAAACTAGAAATGTAGCATTGTTGAACAAAAGGGATGGCTTCACGAAAAGTTACATAATTAAATCAGTGGCTCCAATGTGGACAGTCTGTTTTGATTGTTAAATCTCACTTGCTTTGCATGAAAGTGTGAAAACATGTAGATATATCTATGAAAGTATCTTTGTTGCTCAAGTTATTTGTGGGGATGCAACTAACAGTCTCTTCAGGAGCCCTGGCGTATGACATTTGGATTGTAACATTTACAGAAGCAATTATGTGCCATGACTCATTTTTTAGTTGATCGTTTAGCACCTCTCCTGATACTCATGTAATGAAACAAACATTCCCTCATTAAAGAACCCAATCAGCCATAACACTTGACACAAAGCCCAGGGCCAGCACAAAGCTGACTCACCCTTGAGCTTAAGTGGATGGCTGCAGTCACTGTTTATAGGAAAGCTGCTGATTACAGTACGACAGCTCTGCTGCAATATAGACATTAGCCTAACCAAAGCCCCCTTCCGTTCCCACACAAACACACACACACACACACACACACACACACACACACACACACACACACACACACACACACACACACACACACACACACACACACACACAGCAACACTTTGGGGTGAGAAAATTTGGATGGGAGTCATAGCGCTCTCACTGACATGGACATAGGACATAGAGGAGGCAGCGGCAGCTAGACAGATAAATGGAAAGAGATACACAACAACAACAGACATCGAGGGGAAAATAAGTTCCACGCTGCAGCAAACTGGTCAGGGCTCTAAACAATTTATTTAACCGTTATTTAACCAGGAGATGGCGTGTTTCATGTTCAGGGCACCATATCTCACTGCCACATGCATGTAATGAATGAAGTGTTATGTTGCTGCACAGCGGCAAAAACGTGGAAACAAAAGCCCAAACTGAAACCTTTTCTTTCCTCCTCTTGCGTCAAGGTTTTCACGACGCAGAGGGTGGCCTGGTTTCATTGAAGTTAGTGCAACCGGGACATCGTACCCCACTCCACGTGACGGAAGCTTATCAACTCTGTTGTCCTCAGTTGACATACAACAGAAGCCTTTTACACTAGCCTCGTCTCTGTCACGCCAGACTGACCCAAAGGAACCAAAAGTAGCAAAGAATACATTCAAATATAGTCTCTGTTACATACTGCATATCTGTTACATTATTACATACTGTTACATAAGTCCTTTAGAGAGAGAAAAACACAGTGATGGCTGAGCAGGTATTCAACGCGGTTCTTTACAGTGATGCTCCAGCCGCTTGTCTGGACTAGCGGCGGTCTGGGCCTTGCTCCTTCTCCTATCCACTCTCTATCTCCACCGTCTGAGCCACCGAACACGCGCCACCGTCACCCTGCAAAATCACCAGCCCCCCCGCCATCTGCTGTCCGTGGACCACGATGCACTGCTCTCCCCCCTCGGACATCACCACCTCCACCATGTCGTGCTCGTGCTCCGCTGCCCCTTGGAGCAGGACCTCTGAGGCCAGCAGCAGGGGGGCAGAGCTCTGCCCGTCGCGAGCGTCGATCCCCCCGCCGCCTAAAGTCTGGACGTAGACCACGGTGTGTTGGCCTCCGTGGGGCGGCGACGCCCCAGCCGCCCGTCGCCCGTTGGCCTCCGTGGGGCGGCGACGCCCCCAGACCGCCCGCCTCGCCCCCCGCCTGCCGGATCCTCCTAAGCCCCGCCCTCTGACCCCCACCTCCCCGCTCCTCCAGAGGCTTCCTCCTCCCCCCCTCCTCCGATCCCTCCCCCTTCCTCCCTCCTCCGCCCCCTCTCTCCCGCTCGGAGGCTCCTCCTTCCTCCTGTTCATCTCCATTGTCCCTGTCCTCCCCCTCCTCCTCCTCCTCGGTTCTCCGGCGCTTCTTGGGCCGGCCCCAGACAGGCCTGGGGTGCGGGTGCGTGGCCTCGGCCCCCTCGGACCCCTCGCCCAGCCCCTGAGCGAGGTGGCAGTCCTTGTAGCGGGCCTGGTGCCGCAGCAGGCTGTGCCGCAGGGTGTAGGACGCGCCGCAGTGGCAGCGGAACGCCTTCTCCTTCACGTGCACCGACTCCATGTGCCGCCGCAGCTTGGTGGCCAGGATGTAGCCTGTAGGGTGGGGAGACCAGGAGAGCGTATAGGGTGAGGATCGGACCATAGGGTCGTTCACTGCAAGGGCCTGAGGTGCGCCTCCCAAAAATTTGCGCCGCGGAGACGCAGCAGCAAGGGCTGTGATTGGGCCGCTCACTAAAACCCGATGCAGAACCGAAACAGGTCTAAGTCTGCGTGGCCATTGCGTTGTGTCAATGTGAAACCATAATCAAGCCTTTAGTCTCGTAGAGCTAGGGTGAGTCCTACTGCCTGGAGGCTCACCTAGGTGAGGATGCTTGGTTTCATACCTATCCAGTGGTGGTTTGTCTCCTATATCCTTGATGCTTGTCTAGTGACACTTGGTCACGCTTATTACGCAACTAGTGTTGAAAAGAGGTGACATGAATTGAGGCACTGAGGCACTGCCGGTTGCCATGGGGACAGCAAATGAGATAATTAAAACCGGGTTGCATTTAAATGACATCATTAAAACTCACAGGTTTGTCCGAATGCATTTGCTTTAAATAAAATGACTGATCATGACCAAATCCACACGGCCGGAATCTCTGGCCCTATTTGATTTTAAACATTGTTATATGGAATTTAAATCGTTTCACGTCACGTAAAGGCGACATATTATACCACCGGGTGTGAGTGTGATTAGCCGTTTTACAAACCGTTTTTGAAATCTGCCTCTTCTGACATCACAGGTGGGCGTGTCCACCTAGACCTGTGATAGATCAGTCCACCAGCTGACCCAGTGGACTGTAGCAAAAGTCGCTCATCTATCCGTCACACATCTAGGTGCACACACACGCCCACTTGTGAAGTCAGGAGACGCCTTTAAATGAACAAGCAAGACGATCCAACGGCCAGACCTTTGCCACAGATCTGGCACCGGTGGGGCCTCTCCCCGCTGTGCAGCCTCTCGTGGGCCCTCAGGGTGTGCGGGTCCCTGAGCGCCTTGCCGCAGTAGCTGCAGAGGAACACCTCCCCGGTGTGCGAGAGCATGTGCCGCCGGAGCTCCCGCTTGTGGGAGAACCTGCGCTCGCAGTGGGAGCAGGGGAAGGGCTTCTCCCCGCTGTGGATGCGCTGGTGGTCCTGGAGGTTCCCTGGAGGGAGGCGCGTCACAGGCAGTCACGTTGAGAGACAAACAGAAGCAAGGCAGAGGAGTCGGAGCCATACCGTTTTGAAACATATAGCGCAATGGGTTTTTCCCATTTCAACTATATTGATATTTTCCTGTGTTGGAGAGATGTGCTAAGGTTCCCTGCTGGCTGGTGGATTGGCTCAGTTAAGGGTGGGAAAGGATGGGTTGAATTGCTGGGAATCCAGCTTTGTGTTCATTGACCATTTCCCCCCGCAGAAAATGACAGAAGCTCGATCCATCATATGGACTTAAGAGATTCAGACAAAGGAGGACCAAGATGCTAGGATCTGATATGACAGGTGAACCGAATTGTATTCTGTGCAGGGTTTCAGGATAGGTGGTCGCGGTGTACTGACTGAACCTTCTTTAGCCCCGGGGGGCTCATCATAAAGCCATCCAGCTCAATCACGCTCCAACTCCTACGCCTCTTCAGCCTGCACACTGATTGGCCGATGGGAGGATTCCATCCGTATCATTTCCTAAATGATTCTGCTGGTTCAACCGTGTCTTTTCTTGCTTTTCTCTTCCCAATCGCCCACAAAACCCGAGTTATAACAAGTTGCCTTATCTAGGAAACTAGGAAATGTACAATTATTTATTGATGACAGAACCATAGGGAGCCTACATATATATCACATATATCGCAGTTAAATAATTCATTGGCAATTCTCATTCTAAATAATTAAATTGATGAGTAAAAACATGAAATGGCGTGTGAAATGTGGAAAACGCTCAATTATTTGCCTAACCGTAACCTGATCTTTCTTGGGTCCTTGGTAGATGTAATTATTTCAGCACATGATTCCTTAATAGCAGGTTTGGTATTTTTCTGATATGTTCGCCCTTTTGCAGACTCTCTGTGTCGTGATCTTTCTTTCTCACTCTGCCTTTTGTGTTACAGAACATCACATCAGTGGATCAGCCACTCATCAAAGAATACCACAAACTCAAAATCTTAAGCCGCACTACCTTCAGACGTTTGAAGTCCTTATTTTTATCCCAACTAATCCGATGCCTATTTATAGAATTAAAAAAGCAGTTTTTTTATTTCAAGGGACCTTTTCTGAAACATTGTAACTTCTTCAATGGTGTACTTTGATTTGATGCACTTTGATGAGTGAGATCCAACCCTCGCATTCATCTTAAATATCAATGATCCGGCATATTGGTTGAAATAATCACAGTTACATCATTTCCCCAAACCGTTCTGCCCTAGCACAATGGTTCACATCGGAGACGCGGTGGACCCGCTGAGGGGGCCGTGTGAGGATGGTCAGCGTGGTGGTACCTTTCTGCCTGAAGGCCTGTCCGCAGTGCTGACAGATGTGGGGCTTCTCCCCTGTGTGGAGCTTCATGTGGTTCCTCAGAGAGCCAGAGTTAGCCAGCCACTTGGAGCACACTGGACACTGCAACTGGGAGAGGGGAAGGGAGAGATGTTTCAGTTTCAAAGCTACGCTCAACACTGCTTTGAAAGAAAACTATAATAATGCTGCGTTCCAGGGACACTTTTTTAGCCCGTAAGTGACTAGCTGTAACTAGGAGGACATCGATCTGGTACGAGTTCACTGGTAGTGAGTTGCGGGTTTGACAGCCGTTCCAGGGCAATTTTACGGGTAGAAGGTTGTGAAAACACGGATTACGGGTTGCCTGGAGCGCACCATAATCCCATGTTAAAACCATGGGAGTTTTGGCACACAGTAGAGCTAGATCATTTTGTTGGCAAAATCTTCACATTTACATTTAAGGTATTTAGCAGACGCTTTTATCCAAAGCGACTTACAAAGTACATTTGTCATAAGAAAGTGAAACAATATATCGCTGTTGGTACAATAAGGATGTTCATAGAACCAAGTGAAAGCCATAACAATCACTAGGTTAACCCATTCCCCAGGGAGCGCCTTCCATTCTGACATACCCCCACTCCACATGGACATCTATTTGTCGGAGTGGCGGCACTTCCATTGCTTTCGAACGTCCCACCACTCTGTTTCCATTGTCGGGGTTAGGGTTAGGAATGGGGGCATGTTGGAACGGGGGCATATATCGGAATGGGGGCATGTCTGACTGGCAGCATGTCGGAATGGCAGCATGTAACCCCATTCCCCGTATACAACAAAGATAGCTAGGATAAGATACTATATAACCAAGTACTATAAATAAATACGGCATACAATGTGTGCGTACATTAAGTACATTATAGTACGAGAACACGATGGGCTTGTGCTAAAGGTGGCCGAATGAGCGATGGGGTTTCCCGGTACCTTGGGAGACTTCTCGTTCAGCCTGCTGCTGCAGTAGTGCAGGCGGTGGAGGCGGAGGGAGGGACGGCGGGCAAACGCCTTCCCACACAGGTCACACACGTACGGCTTGTCTCCCGTGTGCAGGACCATGTGCTCCCGGAGGTCCCTCTTCAGCCCGTAGCTCTTCTCACAGTGGGGGCAGGAGAACGGCCGCTCCCCGCGATGGCTCATCTGGCAACCAATAGGACGATTTAAATATCAGATCATATACGCCTAACCGTATTAGACAAAAAAAAATGATGAAGGGAACCAAACACAGAACTTCTTGGTCGCACTCACAAGAGTGGTATTTTTTCATACTTCGTGATACTAAATATGTTGTTTTGAGTTATAGCATAGGAAAAAAAAGTGGATATCTTTTATAGCTCAAATGAGAAGCAATTTGTTTGTTGCATTTACACGTACAAATCAAAGGCGCACAAACTGCGATTACCTGATGGGCTTTGTAGCTTTCAACAGAGGTGTAGCTTTTCCCACAGGCGTCACAGCAGAAGGGCTTGGTGTCGGAGTGAGTGAACTGGTGTTTCTTCAAGTGGCACAACTGGTAGAACCGTTTCCCACAGCTGGAACACTGGTATCTCCTCTCCCTAGCAACCACATCAAACATCTCTGATTGCCCTGCCAGCAGAGTCTCCCCGGCAACGGAACCCACCTCGTCTGCAGCACCCGTCGTCTCCATGGAAACCGTCTCCGTGGCAACGGGTCCGGCACCACTCGCGGCCGGCTCGCCGGGGCTCTGCACATCGGTCTTGGTGGTGCGTCTGTCTTCCCGGCCCTCCGTTGGCTGGCCGGCCCTGAGGCCTCGGCGGCTGAGCAGGCTGTGGACTCGGTGGGGCTTCAAGGCTAGACGGGAGCTGGTGCGGACGGGAGCACGGGCCGAAGGGGGTCGGGGGTCTGTCGGCCTTTCGGTCACGGGTACACAACGTGCCTCCTGTGCCTGGGGTTCCCCGCTGGTGTTGCCGGACTCTGCGGCCGGTACCGGTGTGCGGTCCTCTCCTGCCGTGTTGGTGGTCTCTACAGCAGCTGTTATGGTTCCAGGGACCAGATCTAGCGGGACACTGTTGCGTGGCTCTGGGTTGAGTATGGTTTGAGCATCTGTCCGTGCAGCTGACAGATGCTGCAAGTCTGTAGACGTGTCTGTGCTAATGGCCACCATCTTCTCGGCTCCCCTCCTCCTCCTCCTGTGGTGGACTGGTGGAGTGGACTTGACGCCTTCGTCTGCGTCACTGTTCTTCTCCTTTCCTCTTGCCCCCTTGGTCTGCGATGTCTCCCCTAGAGTCTCCTTGACTTGCGGTATCTCCTCTGGTGTCTCCTTGACCTGTGATGCCTCCTTTGTTGTCTCCTTGACTTGCGGTATCTCCCCTGGTACCTCCTCTTCTATCCCTACCCTTGACGGCTCGAGCAATTCCTCCTTCTCCTCCTCTTCATCCTTCAGAGTTAGTCTGGAAGAAAGGCCTTTTGAACTAAGCCTTTGTTTCATGGATTCGATCATTAAATCTGTCAGGATCAAAAGGAACAAGATTTCAAAAAGAATATTTGCACATTTTTTAAAATTCCCTTGGATATAATAATGGAGATTTAGAACTCAATTTTAGTGAAAACTTCTGAAGATAAAATATATTATCTTTTTGAAGAATGAAGAAAGCATTTTTCGAGGCCTAATTTGACACTGTGGTGAAATAGGGCCACTTTCAATGTGCTTGACATCTGAGCTTTGTATATCAAGGCAATTTGCACCTCTTGATGCTGACTGACCTTCAAAAAACTGAAACATATATCAAACAAGACCTCCTAGGATAACAGATCATCACATTGAACATTTCTGTATACTTGAATTCCCATGCAAGTACATGGGAAGTACCCAGCACCTGTGTTGTTCTGAGTGCAGTGGTTCTCAGACTGGCTCTGTGGAGCTGCTGCAGTAACGCTGGCGGCACCGCAACGGTACAGCACAGCTCGGATCCCGTTTGGATGTGTTGGCTCACACGCAGACGTGCACCTCCACAGCCACCCCCACACACCTCCACGTTCTGCCTGGCCTTACACAGCGTGTGCCTGGCAAAGCTAAACGGAGCAACAGTGACAGGATAACATTATCAGACAATATTAAAGCCATTTCAATTCTAGGGAAGGTTTTTCTGGAGTTCAGGGGGCATTTTGACCTGAGCTCTTGTCATTTTGAGTCCCAAGCATCATACGCACTCCTAATGGATTATCATGGAAATCACAAAGAGGTCTGGTAATTTGTCTAATGGGGGGTTAGCGATGGGTTCCACCCTTAACCACCCAGGGACTAGAGATGAAAAGTAGTTTGTATAACTAAATCTGGTACATTTACATGACCTATGCAATCGAGATGTCGATTAATGTACACTGTCCCTTTTAAACAAACAAATAAATAAACAAATAAACAAAACATGTCTCCTCCTCGACCGACCCTGGGTGGAAGTCAATAGCTGTGACTATTTCCTAGTTAGCTACCTGATCCAGAAGGCTTTGTCCAGCAGAACTTCCTCGTCCGCAGTCATCCCCCTTGTTTCCTCCGATTGCAAAAACATACCACAGACCTTCAGGTTACAGCATGTGCCGACTCAATAACACGACTACTAACCTGGTGTGTTTAGTTTACACATTGCATGCTTAAACTATTGTTTACTCTGTACTGTCCTCTGTTTGTAGATTATTAGATTATTATAAAGTATATTATAGTTTAGCATTCGTCCACAATGTTTCCTACACATTAATTACTTGTAACCTGTTGACCATGCTTTGTCACACTTATACGTACACTATAATGGCGGTATAAACTTTTTGCCGCCATTCTCGGCCAGGACTCCCTGGGAGAATTTATTGGAACTCAATGGGACTTTTCCTGGTTAATTATAAATAAATAATGTTCACCTCTCTTGCGTTGGTGCTGTCGGTCTGTGCTGCTGTGGGGCAAGCGTCGAGGGCCACTGGGTCATTTCCTCCAGGGGGACAGTTAGAAGGATCACAGTCAGGCTCATGGCTTTTCATCCAGGACCACTCAGTGTCACCTTCTCTACCAAGAATCGATCCTACATCCAGGCATCGACCCACCCACCACAACCCCAGCCTGCCTTCAGAGACCCTGGATGGCCCCACAGCAAAGCCTTTTGGCAGCAGGGACGACAGCAAGGCCATGACAGGTGACGATTCGAGGGGTGTGTCATGGCTGGCCATTAAATCTTGTTGAGAAGAAAATAAAAAGTTAACACTACTTAATAGTCCTATTCTCCAGTTCCACAATCTATATTATCATTGCCCACAACATTATAGTGTGGAAAATGAGAATTGACAACGAAACTTGTTTATACAAGAGTAACTGTAAGACGTCAAACCAAAGGAATCATGCAAAGCTATAAGAGCACAGTGTGTGTAACAAGTGGTAATTTGGCATTGCACATTATATATATAGCGCCATGGCTCTTTTGAATTAAACAATAGTCAAATAAATAGATAAATAGAAAATAAGGTAAGAGGAGATAACTTCAAGGTAAAAAAAAAAAAAAGACGTACAAATGGTAAATAAACAGGCAACGCAATCTCAGCACTTTAACTCAGGGAAATGCAGTTATGGCCAGCAATCTCAGCACCCAGGCTGTCAGTGGGATGCCTGTGCTAGTGATTAACCGGTAGGTCAAGTAGGTCGAATGGAGGTGAAGCAATTTCACGTTCAAATTAATTAATGTGTATACAGATAGGTGCATCACATTTGTTAAATACAACGTTTGCAGCAAGCAAAGCTACCAGTAATAACAGAGGCTGTATTGTAACGTTAGTTGTTTTAGCGCTATCAGCTATTCGTCAACTACGGAGTGAATAAGTACATACTAAATACCTGGGTTAATAAAGGTAACTAACCAACTCCGTCGGAGTCAGTGTAGATTTTTTATTATTATTAATTAGCCACTTTTCTTCAAGAGAAACTCTGGGAAAGATCACGTTTTACAGCATAATTGAACAAGCGGAAGTGCCCTTTGTTATTTGTCCGACCGGAAAACGAGTAGCGATATGTCGTTCCTATTAATGCATCTAGGTGAATACATGGGTGAAAAGCATTCATAAAGTAAGAAGCACAATGTTGGAATGGTTTTCATGGTTTTCATTGGTAGAAATAAGCACCCTAGGAAACACGTTTTCATTATGAAAATCTACTAAGAGTAAGGATGTATAATTCCTTTATTCTTTATTTATTTTTTGTTTAAAAACACACCATTATATTTAGGCCTACATACCATATGATTATTGTACAAATATTGCCCGGTAACGTAGACTACTATAACTCATTATAACTCGCTAGACGCCTATGTTTATCATTGTCATATTTTGTGAGGATACAAGTACGGTTTACATCTCAGGGAGAGGTAAACTTCGAATGTAATGCTTTTAATATCTAAAAATAAAAACGCTTTAAAATATCTAATTTCAAATTTAGTTGACCCATTAAACAGGGACAGTTCTCCCTTCATAATGAAGTTTAGTATCAATTCAATGTTTACATTATTTGATAGTCCTTAAACGGTAGATGGCAGCAAAGTAATTTCAGTGAGGCGTTTTAGTAAAAGAAAAAAAAAGAATACCATCTGGAGAAAAGCTACACAAGCCATACAATAGATTCAATCTACAATGAGTACACACAAACACACACACACACACACACACACACACACACACACACACACACACACACACACACACACACACACACACACACACACACACACACACATACACATACACATACACATACACAACACACACACACACACACATACAGCTTTGTTAAGCACAGCTTTGTTATACATCCCCTGGGTGAAATTCCACCCCTACCAACCTTATCTGCAACCACTGCCTGTCCCACTGGTTGGCGAAACCCCTTTTGGGATCATGGCCTCCTAATGACTGAGGTACAGACCATTCTGGGAGTAAGCACCAAGAGGCCAATTCTATTGTCAAATGAACAGTAAGCCCCCCACTCTGTAGTACGTCACTACTGCCGACAGCATCATTTCACTCACTCTCTCTTGTCTCTCCCAATCAGATGACACCATCCAATTCACATCAGGTTTCATTTCCACAGCTTAGAAATACACAACAATACTACATACTCAATTCTTAAATTTTGTTGTATAAATGCAGCACAGAAATTCGAAAAAGTAGGTTTATCATGATATATATTCGTAATTCTGTCGCTAAAGCAATATTTTCAATTTTAACGCATGCCGTATTACCGTAAACTAACAACAGGTTCACCAGTAGGCCTTGTGCCTCTGCAGCAGTCTGGCCGTTATAACTTGAGGACGTGGATTACAATCACAGAAACAAATGTGTGGTTGTTTTAAGAAGTTATCTGATGCTCTGCCATCAATAGAGGGAAACTCTTTGAAGCGGTTTTTCCAGGTGCACATGCATGTTGGTAGAGCAAGGGGAGAGAGGGGTGGTTGGGTACACACCGATATACACACATACGCACCACCTCACTGCCATCAAGACGATTTTAAAGGTTATTTCAACTTGCTAGTGAATTGCGTTATGGAATTGAAACTGGGAAAACAGGATTAACTAGGTAGGTACTCAATCATTTGAATTAGATCACACTATTTACAGTTGATGGTAAGAAGTGACATATTTGCAAAACAGTATGGGAATAACCTATTAATGATTATTAGTATTAGTATTATTATTTGGTTGGTAATACATACCTTGTGTTTATATGATGAAATAAATTGTTATTCAACCTGCTAGTCTTAAATAGATAATCCGATATATCAACTTGATGTATAGTTTCATTCTGTAAAATACTGATTTAATCTTGGTATATTAGGAATTATAATAAAATAATAATACATTAAATCCCAAAAAGAAAAAAAAGTTTGAATCTGATTCTGTTTTATTTTGCTTTGTATAGCATGTATGGTGGTTTAAAATTAAAAACAAATCTGTTAACATGCCCATTTTTGTTATTTAAGAAATGCTACCTTATTTCCAACAGAGACTAGGGCATAAAGAGGCCTTGGCCTTCTTTCACTAAAT
Organism: Melanogrammus aeglefinus; assembly: GCA_900291075.1. Lineage (NCBI taxonomy): Eukaryota > Metazoa > Chordata > Actinopteri > Gadiformes > Gadidae > Melanogrammus > Melanogrammus aeglefinus. The sequence goes on along the minus strand of OLKM01002282.1, from coordinate 48,663 downwards.
ACCATCTGTGGTGGCAAATATTTCCTCTGTGGCGATAGAGTGAAGACAATCAATTTCTCTCTACTTTCATGGCAAACAGATCGATTTTGGATGAACCGCCATTAGTGGGATTATAGCATAAACCAACTAGATTATACATGCGCGCACACACACACACACACATACACAAGCACACACACACCCACACACACACACGCACACACACACACACACACACACACACACACACACACACACACACACACACACACACACACACACACACACACACACACACACACACACACACACACACACACACACACACATACTCACACACCAATCATTATACATGAAGTTATCACGATGATTTTTTGCTAATTAATGGAGTGAATTATAAATGGTTTCTCTGGAGTTGACAACACTACTGACCACTGAAAATCATGGTGAGGATCCTCTTTTTCTTTCATTGTTTAAAAAAGGAGTATGCTGGTCACACTAGTGAAGTCAATACTGTGTCTGATTCGAGTTTGTCTGCATTATGAACACACCCAAGTATTTTCGTTTTTACATGCTATACATTTTCTGAATCTTAAACAGCATCTTGAACTCTGTAATAGAAACATAAACATACACAATGTATACAGCACTCCAACGGTATAACTCGGTCAAAGGGTGTGTTCTCGAAGGCCGGGGCTAGAAAAAGAAAGGTGTGTTTACGTTTGCCTGCAAACCGTTAGCCGGTAAGGCGGTGGCTGGGATGGAGAGAAGTTGTTAAAAAAGACCCCTTTCAGTCACCGTGGCAGTTCTGATGGCATCTGGGCCACCACCCTGTTTTGCAAATAGAAATGTGCAGTAATTACATTATTCCAATGACGCAGCACTATGTCCTATTTCCACCGGCTGGTGCCATAGAAACAGTGAGTAGGCGGAGGACCTGGTCACCAGGTGAAAGGACCATTTGTTTTCTGTACCTGGAATCTTTGGGTGCTGATCCCGTAACATTTGGGTGGCAACCCGGCTGGAATGAGTGGTTTGACTGATCCCTGTAGTAGACTAATTATCTCATGTATTGGAGTCAAACATGCCTTTGACCAGGACTGCGTTTATGCGTGATGTGTGTATCTAAAAGGTCAAATATGTCACCTACAAAGTTTCACCATCAAATTATTTTTGTTTGACGTTCATAGATAATAAACAAACAGGTATATTTAAGTACCTTGTGCAGAACTGCATCACACACCCGTTTGGATTCATGCAATATAACAGGTTCCATTCATCAACGGAAATTGCGCAAATATATATTTTGAACATTTTATTTAATGTAGACATTCTTCTCACACCAACACCACACAAATTTAAATTTCCCTCTTTGCAACAGAATTTAAATATAGAGTATATTAATAATTAAACTAGAAAACAAAATTAAATAAGTGCCACAGCGCTTATTTGACAAACAGTACATACACTTAGGTATCTTCCAAAGATGTTATTAGGTGCTGGTGTTATTTATCAAAGAGCGCATACAATTAAGTCAGGATTGATTGAAGAGGCTCAGCCTCCCATATAAAGTTAACACACAGTAGACACAATATACAAGCAGATAAGCATTTGCAGGACAAAATTGACACACCTTGTCTTGGAAAAGTCTGGATCCAGTGAGGCCAGGTTAGAAACATTACATGCAGAGCACAATAACGGAATAACATCAATTATTATCATTATTAAATTATTAAATTACAGTTATTATTATAATTATTATTATACACTCAGGACACGTGCTCTGCACAGTTCTGTGGAAGAAGACGGCAACTTACTGAACACACAGAAACTATGACAACCTGTTACAATTCTAACTTGAACCAAAAATAGAAATGTAAAAATATTCTTTGTATTTTGTGTGTCCAATACAATTAAGAGTGTCAAAGTGTAGAATGGGAATGAGGGCGGTTGGCTCAGTCCAGTGCAGTGCAGGGCAATGGCTAATGGGTCGGTTAAGCAGAGACACAATCACTGTGATCAATAAATAAATGGTTTCCGATTAGCGGAGACAACACCCTACTTTGTGTTTTGAAAACAACCAGATTACAGCAGACACAACAGCAAGTGCCAAATTAGCAAAGCCCATTTTAGTTCTCTATTTGATGTTTAGATAACTTTAGGCCGCTTAATATATAACCAGATCGGAAACAAGATATTAAATGACAAATTCTTTGATTTTCAGCAGATTACTTTTGTAAATGACACTGCTCTGTGTCATTGAAATCACGGTGCATTGCTTGCTGAAAGAGAATCTTTTAAATTGAATCATCATTTAATCATCTTTCAAAATACAAACCATTTCCATCATGTCTCATACTAAAGTGCCAAAAGCCAGTATAAATTCTGAGCAGAGTCAGAAGTCAGGTATGTGGAATATTGACCTCTGAAGGACTTTGTATGTTGGGCCAGGATATGGACCAGACAGACAGTGAGCTAGTCATTCCCTGTGAACACATTACTCACGAAAGTTGAAGACGTAGCCTATAGGAATGACTCAGGATGTCGAGACAACTGGAAACTCTTCACTAGAAATGATCATCATATATCAGGACAAGTTGTATAAATGACAGGGGGCAGGGCACAGCAAAAACATATTGCCCTGATGAGGAATTGACAAAAACAATTACCAATAACATAATAAAATATACTCTGGTTTAATCCATTATCTATTTTTTCCGTCTGGATATTTACATTTTTAGTTAAGGAATTTGGTTAATTTAATACAGCTAATAAATTATTGTATGCCCTTCTTAGAGAAGCTCATTTATGGATGATTCTCCTCTGGCCCGGGTGGTTCCCTGCTGTAGTGTTGGCTTTCCCTTCACTGTAAAGAAACAATCAACATAAGAACGATCCGTTAGAACCCAAAACCACCCAATAACAGGTTATTTAGTGAACAATTGCTGTACATGTGTGTGTGCGTGTGTGGGTGTGTGTGTGCGTGTGTGCAGTTGAGTCTTTGCGTGTGTGTGGGTCTTTGTGTGCATGCATGTTTATGCATGTGTTGTTGTATGCGCATGGACTCACCGGGAGTACATTGAACCTGCGGCTTCTCCCACTGTCCATCAGGCTTGCAATGTACCACTGGGGTATGTCGCTGTCTGTAGCCTGCGTTGCACTGGTAGCGGATGATGGATTTGACCGGGTAGTACTCCTTCTTATCCCCATACTTGCTTGCGTTCTCAACCTCTGGCGGTGTGCCACATAAGACTGCAGGCACAATCAAAGCTAATTTAGAAAAAAAAATTAAACCTATCTTTCTTTCAAATTAAGCCTATTCCTAATCTTCTGATGCGCTTTCATTTCTTTCCATGAATAAAACGATAAAAGGTTAGTGCATTCTGGCAGCAGTCTCCAACCAAGCTCCGTCAGGCCGTGCCTACCTGGGCCTTTCTTGCAGGTGAACGGCAGGTGGTAGTTGCAGGGCACGTCATTCCACTGGCCCTGCTCATGCCAGATCATCACCACACAGTCCTCCCCCGAGTTGAAGTAGTTATCTGGCTGGTTGGGCCTCCAGTTAACGTATTGCTGAGAACGGATTGACAATATCAAGGGTTATTTTGTTCAGTGGTAAACCCAGTCATGCCCATGTCCAAGTGTCTGTTATACATTTCGATAGCAGTCCAATGATTCTTCATTCTATTCTTTGCTATGTTATATCCTAAACTACACTTACCAGCGGCGTACCGTCCGTCCAGCGGAAGTCGTTCTCCACTGTTTTATCATTCAGCCCAATCCACTGGTAGTCCTGTGCGTTTGCTGTGGGAAAACAGTGAATGATTGATGTGTCTCGCTTCTTAACTGTTCCTTTGCACACAAACCGACCTGACCAAGAGTGTTACTCACAGTTGACAAAGTCTTGCTCCTCGGGGGTGATAATGCTGACCAGATGAGAATCAATGTCCCTGCAGTGCTGCTCTGCATCCAACCACGTCTCTCTTGCAAAGAAGTGCAGGTAGCAGTTGCCCTGGAATTTAGTCCAGCCCTCTTCGCACTTTTGTTCATCTGTCAGCAACCATACCCAATTCAATCAATGTTGTCCCTTCATCTGGACACTTCCAATTGCTACTCAGAGTACGTACACAGAAAAGCTACCAAGTGGTTTACGAACATTTTAGATCTGTTCAACCCCAACAATTTAGATCTATTTCTTACCTAATCATTTGTATGATCCTTACTAAATGGTATGTTCTGTGAGGTTAAACCCATATTATACAAAATGGATTGGCATGTACATAAAATGAGTCAATAATGGATAAATAGGGGTTGGATACAGTACATAATCGACATTGACATTTGAACCTTAAAACAATAAATGTCTCATAATAGAATGCAACATTTTACACAATACTTTACCTTGGGTATCATGTGCGGTATTTTGAAGTAAATAGCATACTATGACATTTTGCATTGTAAGAAGGGTTCTATTGTGACTTGCTGCAGCGTGTTAATCATGAAATAGATGTTGAAGCAAAGCCTATAGACTGTAGCTTCTACATAACCACATCTCATAATGATACTGTCCACTGCTGGCCTCCATGTTGTCTGGTGTTAGTAATTATAAGCTGAAGCAGATCCAACCCTACCAATCTCACAGCGATCCCCTCCATAACTGGGTAGGCATAAGCATTTGTAAGAGTCGGCACTTTCCACACAGGTGGCTCCGTTGGCACAGGGGTTGGAATGGCACACATCTACTTCTGCAAAAAAGGCGTTGGCGTGAGGCATTTGAGGCAAAGCTTGGCATATCGGCAGGTGAGATGTATGTGTTTTGGCTGTAGCAACATATCTTAGATTTTGGTCGAATTTGACTGATGTCCCATGATCCAAAAACTCTTATACGCTGAGTAACCATAGTGTTAATATCATCACTCAGTGCATGTCTGTTAAATCCTCCCCCTAAGGGATTGATACAATTGTATTGAGCATTTTGCAGACAGTTTACTTTTGGATCAGCAGTTCAATGCGTCAGAATTCAAATCTGCAAATGAGCTGAGCACACATACGATGCCAGAGATCATATGTAGCACGGGTTGAGCAGGCGGTAAGCAGACTGAGAGCAGATTTACGGGCACAGCGGACCTGTTATGTCTGAAGAACCATGTCATCAACAAGTGTGACTCATAAATTTCTTACATGTCATGTGTTACGTATCGACAACCCACCAACCATGAGATTATATGCAAACCAATGGATCATGAAGATGAAATGCAACACAACATATCCCATACAAAATACGGAGGTCAAACAATCAGACAGAACAGAGAGCAGAAAAATTATTTGAAAATTAAAAAAAAAAAATTGTATTTACACTGTTAGGGTTAGATGCTTATAGTGAATAGCCATGGTGAATATTGTGACTTACCATTTACTCCTTCAGTGACGCTAGGTGCCTGAAGAGTGGTGGCCGGGGGTTGGGTGACATTGACAGCCAGTGCTGCTGGTGCAATGTCAGGTCTATTGCTCCCATACAAATCTTCTGCAGTCTCTACCTTGAGCGTGTTCCCCACTTCTGGCTCTGCTGTGCTTCCTGTGAGCCCCCTGTCAGCAGATGTAGTGGGTATAACCAGGGGTTTTCCAGAGGTATCCCCCGATGAGCCACCACTGGTTGTGGGTGAGATGGCATTCTCACTCCTACTATTCCCACTACCGGAGAAGAAGCTTCTGCCAGTGCTTCCGTCTCCACTATACTCCGCTGACCCAAGTCCGAGCTCAAGGGATTGAGTGGCTGTGGTGGACTGCTCTGTCATCTCATTTCCATATAAGAATGTAACACTGCCCTCTTCTTCGCTAGTAGACGACTCAGATCCAGAGATTCCAGATCCAGATATTCCAGATCCAGAGATTCCAGATCCAGAGATACCATATCCAGAGAGTCCAGAGCCAATCCCTGAGCCTGACCCAGAACCAGAGGGTCCAAATCCAGACAGGTCTCCACTACTCTCTTGTCCAGAACCGTATAATAAAACCCCAGAAGCCTCCCCTTCTCCAGAGGATGACTCTGTGAGGTCCATTAACCCTGATCCAACAAAGGTCACACCCGAGAAGAACTCAGAGCCCTCTCCAGAGCCTGAACTACTCAGACCACTTGGCATGCCTGATCCTGAAATGCCTCCAGAACTACTGAACTCAAGCAGACCTCCCCCCAGCTCAATCTCCTTATCGACTGAGGTGGAAACGTCAACCAGTTCACCATCTACCAGTAGGATGCGAACCTCTCTATTGCCTGATTCTTCTCCTGATGATCCGCTGGCACTTCCTGAGGCTGAGAATGCTGATGGGAACCCACTGAACCCAGGAAGCTCTTGGGTTGAGCCAGGATCAGACAACGTGCCACAAGATGTTCCACTGCCAGATATGTCTGAGGAGGGAGAGCCACTCTCATCAGAGCTACAGCCGGATCCTGCCTGCTCCCTACTGCCACTAAACATCCCAGAGCTGCTGTCAGGAAGGTACGTGATGATCTCTGTGCTTCCCTTTCCTACTTCTTGAGGTCCTCCTGAAGCAGAGCCTTCTCCAGACAGAAAACTACCACTACCTGAGAAAATTATTTTGATGACTGATCCCAATCCACTGCCCTCAGATCCAGAAAGGTTGTCACCGCTCAATCCAGATCCTCCACTAGGAAGTTCAGCGCTTCCACTGCCAGACTGCTGGCCAGATCCAGACATGTCTCCTGAAGTAATGTGGTCTCCGGATCCAGATAAGACCTTAGAACCAGATAGGTCTCCAGAACCAGACAGGTCTCCAGAACCAGACATGTCTCCAGAACTTGATAATTCACCAAAACCAGGCATGGCACCGAATCCAGACAGTTCTCCAGAACCAGATAGGACCCCAGAACCAGACAAGTCCCCAGAACCAGATAGGACCCAAGAACCAGACATGTCTCCCTGACCAGATAGGACCTCGGAACCAGACAGGTCTCCTGACACAGTTGGGTCACCAGACCCTGGTATAACACCAGATCCTGACTGTTCCCCGGAACCAGACAGGTCACCAGACCCGGGAATAACACCAGATCCTGAATCGTCCCCGGAACCAGATGTGTCACCAGAGCCGGGCCCTGTCCCAGATCCAGATGCTGATAGGTCTCCAGAGTGATCACCAGAGGCAATGCTGACACCCAGACCAGACCCATAATCCGCTGAGCCTGATCCAGAACCTGAAGGCTCCACAGAGATGGGCAGGGCAATGGAAGGAGGTGCTGTAGAAAGGAGATGATGCAGGAATCATGTAAGAAAATAGCATACAGAGCAAATCCAGGTATAAAACAAAGATGAGAGACGAGACTGGGATGTTTTGGGTGAACTATGTCTTTGCATATGAGAAGAACGCCACTTACCAATCCTGAGCAAATCATTGATTGATGAATGGTTTAACAAAGCTTCTTGGATCTCTGTGATGTTCAATCCGGTTTCATTTGCGATGAGCAAAATATCCACTATAGAAATCATCATACATAACATGGTGTTGTTATCACAATAAATGTGTTATTATCGGAAAACTTTGATGGAGTTGGTGCACTACGTACCCTTGAAACAATAGGCATCATATTTGGCGTAAGGGTAAGGGTATCCAGTCTGGTTGGAGTGAGTATAAACTGTGTGCACTCCTGACTTCCCTGCCCCACATTGCGCCCGGGGGTTGTTGATGGGGTAACGAACACTGCGGTCAAGGAGCCAGCCCGCACGACACTTATCAAAGCCCATTTTCCAGGTGGCATACAGCTCTCCTGTGGAGGCCAGGGTGGCATTCTCCTCCTGACAGCGAGAGAGCGCCTCGTCATATGTGAAACCTTCAGCGGAACTGACGTGGAACACCTCACCTTAGATATTTAGAGGAGTAGAGAGAAAGTGTCAGTATAGGTGAAGTAAGCTAAAGAGCTAAGCTAAGAGCTTGGGAACCAAAATTGGCATGCCCCGAAATGTCCCACCTTTGAGCCCATCAACATAGCAATAAACATCATAGCGCTCGTCTGCGGGTCTCAAGCCGTAGGACCTGACCCCGGGCTCTTCCATCAGGTCTCCTGCACACTTATCACGAGGAGACACAATGGGGTACCTGGATGTAGATGAATAATTGTGGAAGACATTTTTAGCTTGGATGGTGAATGGTTACAGAGCTACATTAGCTAGCTCTGAGGGTTTAGAATGTAATAATTACCTGACTGTCTGATCCAGTACCCAGCCTGCGTCACACTGGTGATAACCAGCCCTGTATGCGGCCTGAAGTTGATCTGCGGTGGCAATGGATGTCCCAATACTCTGGCACGCCAGCTGTGCCTCCACGAATGAAAACGCATAGCGACCAGCGCCTGAACGGTAATGGAACACCAGGCCTAGAAAGGAAGAAACAACCAACTTTATTTAAATCAGTTGATAATGCTATGCTGTCTTAGATTCCAGTTGGAGACATAGTTGAAGTCCATACCGGTCGACGGCATCACAAAGCCTTTGTCCGGCTCCCTGTTGATGTGAGTCCTGGTCGTGGCCTTCTCTATAACCTCGTGGATGACCTCTTTCATGTCGGGCGGCTGGGTCAGGGACGACTCGGTCGAGCTCTGTGTGTAGTCAAAGGTGGGCGGCTGCTGAGTCACCACCTCACCGACCGCCTCGCTCTCCTTTGTGGCGCCAAACAGAACCTCTGGGGTGATTGTTATTGTGGCAACAGTCAGAATGCTGCCGTCCACTTCTGTAAAGGAATCCATGCCTGAGCTCTCCTCGTCTGGGGACTCTGTGGACATGATAGAGGAGAAAGAGTGACTGTTCTGTGCCTTTTCTTTTGCCGGAAGATGGGCAGAGTAATAGCGATAGGAGAAAGTGATAAATTAACAGTACTCCTGTCTTGTGCCTTGTGGCTGAGGACACCCACCTGTGTAGCAGATGGCATTGTAGCGGGTATCCAGAAGGGGGTACCCTGTTTGGTTGGCATGCAGGTAGACAGTGCGTACCCCCAGCAGACCCCCTCCGCATTGCGGCCTCCGGACATTGATGGGGTAACGGACGCTCATGTCGGCAAGCCAGCCAGCGTTACAGACATCCATGCCTCCCTGCCAAGCCAGGTAAAGCTGCCCTGTAGTCGCCAGCTGAGCCCCCTGCTGAGAGCACTGATCCACAGCCTGGACATGGGTGAACTTAGCCGGAGAACCGCTGTAGAAAACTCTGCCTAGATGAGATGAAACGGGAAAAGGTGAGTCGATCACATGAATAGGGGGAAAGGAAATAGCATCATGCGTCTATAACAAATTATGGATTAAGCACATCACAGCAGTTTGTTAAGTACCTGTCATCTTTTCAGCGAAACAGTAGACGTCATAAGTCTCGTTGACTTCTCTCACTCCATAGGTCCTGACCCCAGGAAGGTCATCTTTATCACCATAGCATTTCTCTCGCGGATCATGAATGGGGTACCTTATGATGAAAAGGGTACTAGGGATTGATCTCAAGTGTCCAAGTTGTCAAAACCATTCATTTACACAGATCTTAAATGAAAGTTGCCAACTGACCTGACAGTTTGATCAGAGAGCCAGCCAGCATCGCATTGGTGGAATCCATCATCATAAGCAGCCTGTAGCTGTTCTGGGGTAGCAATGACTGCACTATTCTGGATGCAGGCAGACTTGGCTTTTTCAAAAGTTAAACTGTAGCGAGTAGTTATGGCACGATAGTGGAAAACGATTCCTTTAGAGAAAAAACAAACGCACGATTATCACCATGATATCCCTAATAGTTGTTTTTTTTTATAGTATATACAGTATGGAGTGTACACCATTAGGTAGAGCTTAAACGAATAACTAGAAGAACCTCTCAAAACATATTGTGCTCGGTTCTGGTGTCACACCTTGGACCTGAACGTGTACAGTGTCATGGTGGTCCTCGATGCCTTGCTGAACCTCACAGCGGTAGATTCCCGTATCATTGGAGCGCAGCTCAGACATCTTGATGCTAGCGTCGCTGGGCGTCGAGGGGTAGCCCACCATCTGAACCCTGTCCAGGTAGTTGATGTCGATGCGCACTCTTCCCTCCATCGCTACGAGTACCGTGGTGGATTTCTCCTTGGTCACATGGCTCCATTTGATGCGATGGGAGAGAGGTGTAACGGTAGGTGCTCCTGGGTCGTTGACGGTGAGATCCTACAAGGAGGATAGTTAATAGTGTTTGGCTATCATGTTGGTAAATGGACTGCATTTATATAATGCTTTTTTTTAACCAGCGGCCCCCCAAAGCGCTTTACAATATTGCCTAACATTCACTTCATGCACACATTCACACACCGGTGGCGGTGGCAGCCATGCAAAGCGACAGACAGCTAGTCAGGAGTAGTTAGGGTGAGGTGTCTCGCTCAGGGACACCTCGTCACTCAGCGAGGAGGAGCCGGGATCGTACCTGCAACCTTGCGGTTACCAGCCAACCCGCTCTACCTCCTGAGCTACCGCCGGCTATCACGTTTCACAACTGATTCAGGGTAGCTAATATCCATTCTATATAAGCACAATATACCTGGAAGTAGCATGGTAGAATCAGGGATCCTCCTAATAAAGAGCGCTGGGGACCCTCCAGAGGAATGCTAACACTTAGTACTTCTTCAGGATCTAGTGGAAGAGAGGCGCTTTTAAACTCTCAATACAAACAGAAAATGAATGTTATCTGAAATTTGTTAGTTCTTAATCTCATGACTCAATAGTTGACGTGATTAGGGGAATAACATACTATTGAATGGTATCATGATTAAAAAAGAATTTGTTTCCTTACCCAGAAAAGAGACGTCATCGTACATGTAATCAAATGATGCTGAAATGATGTTTAGACATACTGATAGTATTGCAATCCTTTTCCACATATTGTGCCTGCAAAATAAAAAGGTAGAAGAAAAACACATCATCTGAATAAGTTAAAGGTTAAATACAAAAATAATACATGTTCAATTCAGAGATTTAATGTTTCCATATTATTATTATCAAACCAACAACATAATAGATACTTTGCATATTGATTTAAACATGTTTTTATTCTTCACAGTTAACCTTTTATGTGAAGAATACAGATGTATGTGTGTGCTTGTATTTGTCTTTGGTTTTCAGAGCCTTTTTTCCTTATTTACAGACCTATCGGACTAATAAGCACCTAATGCGTCATGGTGGTCAACAACTTGAGTTGGACTTCCTCTAAACGGCACTTTATCACATGAATGAGGTGCAGTGATTGAAATCGTTAAAGTGTGCGATACAATCCAAATATAAAATAATTTAAAGGTCACAAGGCTAAGAGATTGCCACGTTTCTAAAGTGATTTAAAACCTGGCACAAAGCTCTATCCTGGCCTACCCTCTGGAGAGAGCAAACAAGCCTTTCCGCTTTGGCACTGAGAGACATTCTGCACGTCTGCGCAAACTGGGCTGAATGTCCTTATTCAGGTTTTTATTTCTTCAATGCCAATGGCTTTTAGATTTAACACTACACTTATGATGCGAAAATGCCCTCAGAGTGCCGGATTGAACAAACGGTGGCTCGCACAACCCTTTGAAACAACACAAACCACCCAAATTGGCCCTTTTTTGATTAGGCTCCCTAAAAGCATTTTCTGAGTGAGCGACACATCGTCAACGATTGAGTTATGTGCGGGGTCCTGGCGACGCGCTTCACACTGTGCTCATTGATCTCGAGCGCCGGGTAGAGACCCCGGGGGCCCATAGACCAGGTATTATGGTAGCTCTGACGACATTGGGGCCTATGCAAACATTGCAGTATGGAAGCGCAGAGGCCCTTCCCATCATGCCTCAACACTGCTCACATTCAGATGAAATAATTAGAAAGTGCAGAGGCATATGAGGCGGACCGATGCTGCATATGGCCGGCAGGACTCTGATCCACAACAAAGCAGTGCTTTAGGAAAAGTCCTCACAATTTTTCATACATTCTGATGGCTTCATGAATACATGGGGAGCATTGTTCTTTTGCAGCGAACATCAACTGAAGAACTTGAACTTGAACTCAAACAAGTAGTTCTGTGTGGATCTCCCAAGCCATGAAAGCAACCCATAGTACAGGAACTCATATCAGTATAATAACATATTATAAGATCATAACAATGTAATATTATAATAACATATTTTAACATCAAAACAATATCATATAGTGTTTGATATCAAAGCCATTAACCTAATTTGCTGTTAACGTAGTTTAACAACTAAACAAATAAATAAGTAAATAAAATGAAAAAAGGTGACAATGACTATATGTCCAAGTTATACTTCTTGAATCTATACAAATGTGATACACAGAAAACAAAATATTTCCTACCTCTTGAGATGTGTTCACACAAATAAATGAGTATAGTTTTTATATTTCAGTTTGGTGAGGTCTTCAGTGAATTAAATCCCAATTGATGCGTGTCCGTTCTCCAGTGCACCTTGGTCACAAGCACAAACTGGAAAGAGGGTTCCTTCAGCTGAGGAACGGGCTTAGTTGTCAAAGTTTGATGAAGGGGCGGAGGGTGCGGACACATGGCAAGAAGAGAGACTGTTTCACCTACCCCATAGCACATGGCAGGTATGAGGTAACGTGTCCTTTGAGTGTGTGTGTGTGTGTGTGTGTGTGTGTGTGTGTGTGTGTGTGTGTGTGTGTGTGTGTGTGTGTGTGTGTGTGTGTGTGTGTGTGTGTGTGTGTGTGTGTGTGTGTGTGTGTGTGTGTGTGGTGTGTGTGTGTGGTGTGTGGGGGGGGGGTATTTGAAATATAAAAATTATATTCCACATTAAGGAAAACAAAATACTGAGTTAGAAAAAAAATAATCTTTAAAAGCTGTCACTTTTGGGTTCTTTAGTAGGTTCTATCGGCTTATTTTATTTATTTGAGTTTCTATTATATATTTCTGAGAACAATAGAGAGGCAGTAGTACGTGGTAAATTTATTACATTTAACTAACTCTATGTTTGTGGTTCCAGTCCATCCAGTGGTTTTGAGACAAAGCAGTTCTTTCATGAGTTCCTTCACAGGGGTACTGTGGACCTCTTAAAGGACAGGAAATACCATGTACTGAAAACTCACAAACATATCAGATCTGTAAAAAAACAAACCTTTATTCAAATCTCCCCATTGTTTGATTGCATTCTAATAGGTAACATAAGCCTTTTTTGAAGATATTTGTTGGATTGTTGTTAAATTATACCAGGGTGTTACAGGCCTACACTATAGCGGACCGTTGTAGCTATTTGTTGTAACTATGATGTGTGTGAATAAATTCTCCATGATGTTTTCCTCCTAACGATACATTCACCTTAGACCCTCTGAGAGGAAGAGGAGTGCTTGAGAATATTTCAGTGTTCTCTTTTTAACTGAAGTCTAAACATATTCACCTGAACTCCACTTGGCAGTGTATGGATAGTTTTGGAACAGGGTGTATGCCTAGGTGCTATATTTGTCTCGAAGCATAATGGGAAAATTGACTTGCACTACAGGAACTGCAGGCAGTAAATTTCCTAAACACCCTGTTAGTGTTGACTATACATTTCCTCGTCAACAGATCAGGCACTGGCCAATATTTAACCCTAAAGTTGAAGTCATTGGGAAAGATTTAGTACTTGGAATGATTGAATGGAGAAAACAAAATGAGCAGAAGCAATTTAAAGTGAGTACGGTATTCCTGGAGTTGCATTTGGCCGGAATGTGAGAGAGAAATTACCTAAGGTTTCAGTAACGGACCCGTAGCTTCATTGTAAGCCACACTTTCCCAGCCAAACAAGTCCCTGACGTTTCTTATCTTTGCTCGGTGTAGAGATTAAAAACGTGTTTATCTCCTAACCACATCTCTTTCAACTATTATGTCTCTTTTTTTTCCCCAACCAACCAATGATCCCTAGAATAAAGTAGGTCCAAAATAAAGCGGGTCCAGGTGGCCATTGCTGTAGTATATATATTATATATATATATATATATATATTATAATATATATATATATATATAATATATTATATATATATATATATATATATATATATATAATATATATATATCCACTACCGTTCAAAAGTTTGGGTTCACCAAGAAATGGGCTGATTTTTAAAAGAAAAGCACAGTTTTTTTTCAACAGAGATTAAATTAAATTAATCAGAAATACAGTCTAGACATTGTTAGTGTGGTAAATGAGTAGTTGGAAATGACAGATTTTTAACGACATAAGTGTACAGAGGCCCATTTCCAGCAACCATCACTCCTGTGTTCTAATGGTGCATTGTTTGGCTATTTGTTTCCTTTATTAATTTAGATTTACTTCTGGTAAAAGAAAAATGTTTTTTTTCTGATGTTAAAATACATTTATTTATTTTCTCAATTAATTTTGAACAAATACATTTTGAGCAACTGAGAATCAAGCATTTTGTGGTTTTCAGAGTTGAGCTTGACACTCAAATGTGAAAGAGTGTGTTAGACAAGGTTGATTCAGCTGCCACATAGAGGATAGACTATTCTCCAGCATGACAACCACTACCACTGCGACACGGTCACACAAACATGTTTAAAAAAGGCCTATCCGTGGATGTTTCTGGAGGCTTGTGTGAATTGAACGAATACATCGCTACGAGACCCTTTTGAAGGTGTTGCTGACAGAACTCAGACAGGCTTTCAGCATGCTGCAGCAAAAACTGCGACTGATTGGTTGATAAAGGGCCTTGTCCGGCAGACCAATGACTTGACCAGACCCCCGGCAAACCCCTCCACCCCTCACGGCACACACTCCAGGTCTATTAAATGCTGCATTTCCTGCATGAACTGCATGGGTGGTGTGGCAGGGCACACGTGTGTCACCTGAAAGGGGTCTTACAAGTGTGTTTTATACAGGTTTCTGTCACGTGTCAAATGGCTCAAGTGGTTCAGCTCTGATGTTAAAATAACTTCCAGATGGTGTTCCATATAGGGAGTCCATATGGTATATGGAGATGAGTTTTAGTGCTAGTTGCAAAAATGAATCTCTCTTTTGAATAAAGAGAGATCCACCCCAGATTGCTTTCATGGTCATCTATTACAAATTCTCCCATTAAAGAAAGTGAACTGAAGTAATAATCATGAACTTGCTTTGTTAGAATCCATTATAACTAATATGTGAACAAAAACCTTAATTTCACACATCCCCATCCCTAATATTTAATATAATAAGCTGTAGTTATATTTGATATCCAATCTATTTCTAGTTATGCACTTTTCATACATACTTTAATAATTCTGGTTTACTAATTAAAACTAACAGATTAACAGCTGTAACACTTTGCCGCCACAGTGTTGGATTCATCGATACGCTTTCAAATAGCATTAATCAGGATACAATTGGATACTTGGGAACTTAGACACAAGCGATGAACCCTAACCAGTGGCTTTGGGTCCATTCATACCTCCTCCCACTCCCCTATCCTGACCTGACCCCGGGCTTTCAGACAGTGTAGGCCTACCTCTGGCCATGGCTAATTGAAGCCACGTGCAAGCAATAGGCAGTAGGCTGCTTCTATGTTAAAGAAGTCTTTGTGAAAGGGGTTCAGATCATTTTAGAGGCAAAGTATAAGGGAGATCAGAGATTAAACCGTAGGAAACGGTACAGTAGTTATTTATTCAAGGTTAAATCAGTGAAATAGGTTAGGTGCATAATTCAAAGTACATAGCCTGATGGGTCCATGCATGGATGTTAAGGAAACTGCCTTTGAAAATACATGTATTTATTTATCCATTTATTTACTACACTAATACTATAACTATTAACTCTTCATCTGAAGGACCTACTTATTACGCAAGAGGGCGGTAAATCTTATTTTCCCTTAGAGAGAATACCACTCGGAGCAGAATTGCTGTCTTTCGTCACGTATTGGTTAAAACGCAGCCTAGGTCATACCTCTGTGAACAAAATATGCTTTCCCATTGGCTGCCCTTCACGATAATCAGTTTCTGATTCAAATGAGAAACATTAGACTGATTTCGTGTGCGATCTGTCAAGACAATTAACCGAAGAGGACTACACTGTATTGCTACTCTGTAAGTAGCGTCGATCTATTTAATAATGTCATGTAAATCCTTTCCGATGGACTGAAACTGTGTTCCGCGTTTCAAGGGTTAACCGCGGATATTCGCTGTCATCCAAATGGCTCTGGCAGACTTGTTTACGTCTCATAGCCAAATCCACCACACCAGCTAATGTTAAACACGTTAAAAATAGCGAGTGTACTTGTTTTTATAAATCATTTGCTTTTACATGCCACCAGAAGGCTTATCGTTTGAATGTGGGAAGAGCTGGTGTAACGTTTTACTTGAGGTAATGCCTGTGCTATTATCATTTTGCTGAGGCGATGGGGCTGTGCGGGTGAACGGAGCTAATGAACAAGCTAGTTATAAGCTACATGTTGCCATACTGGTGGATAGTTTTGGACACTTTGTGACTTAGTTCTCGGACATCTAAATGTAAATGCATTATATGCAACACTGCTGAATACTTAAGATGGAAAATAGGTAAGCGGGCCTTGTGAGGATTACATTTTCAATATTTCAGTGTTTTATTTTACACAACCCTTGCAGTATAATGCTTTGTAAAAAAGATAGCTGTATGTGTATGCCATGCACGCAATGCTTCAGTGCACGTCATGGTCGCCCTGAGCAGATGACGCAAAAGAGGATTATATCATAACACCAATTAACCTACTTAAGCATGCAAGAGTTAACTTTACATTCTGCCATTATGCATATTCCACCTGTTCATAAGACTCCAGCTGACAAGATCCATTCACACTTTTAACTAGGTGTTCGAACATCTGCAGCTGCAGAACTAGGCGTAACGGTATGCAGGAATTCTACTTACTAGGCATTATGTACCTTCTATCTTTAGCTATTCATGGAATCCACCCTCAGGACATTATTGAACAGTAAAACGACTTTCAAAGGTCATTGGGTTTAGGTGAGTCCGATTATTTGGACAAGCATTTTAAAATATCATAATGTAGCAGTTTAGGTAACCCTTACCCTTATCCCCCAACGCTTACACTATTATACTTGTAATAATATATTTTTATATATATATATATTGTAACTTTTTATTTTTGGAGTTTGTGTTGTTTTAAAACTGGTTTTACCACTTCCAATTGCCAATCTTACAAGAAGACAATTTGTTTAGTGAGCTAGGATCCTACTGGTCATTTCTTTCAACAGCATGTTTGATCTCTTGTCCTGGTTTCACCTTTTGTTTCCATGTATTGGGTTCTTTATTGGGAGAGACTAGTACATACTTGAAGCTTTAATGTGCCATGCCCTAGTTATGAACTAATAAGCTGTGCCAACGGCACAATGAGTAGGCAGTGTGCAGCTTTACCTCCGGTCCTGTCAACTCAGTTAATCAAAATCCTTTGAGCGTGGGCACACATGGGGTTTAAATGTAGTGTTAGGGATAGATCCTATCCGTTTGCGTAATTATGTCTAAACCATGTCACCCTTTCTGCTGAGAGAGTGTGCGGCAATGCCCTTCATAGCTCTAGAAAGAGCCGTGATGGCACCATGGGTGGTCCTCACCGTTTTCTATGTTGTAATTGCAGGATCGATTGAGTCTTCACGATCCAGAGGAACGATGGGCAACTAGACGACCCAACGGGCCGACCTCTCGCCACCCTTAAGCTCCAGGCTCTCACGGCGATGATGTGAAACCCACGACCCGCTCCATGAGTGAAGGGATGAGACACCCGAGCGGTGACTCCACCCCAGGGGACCAGCGGCCGACGCACCCCCCCACCTACTACCCCCGTCCTCCCCTAGCGATCCACATAAAGCTGGTCCACCGCTCCCCTCTTCTCCCTCCACCAGTGGCCACTATTACCCAGCATTGCTCCAGCTAAGCCCATCCCAGACCCCCTCCTCCTCCCCTTCCCCCCCCCCCCCCCCCACCCACCCCTCCCCCTTCCCCACCCTTTCCTTCCCTATCGTCTTTCGGGTGGCTGAGTTGGTGCGCGATGGCCCGGCGGCAGGACGCTGATGGGTGCCGCGGCGGACTGTGATGTCACAGCCCAGCAGCCCGGGCGAGAGCCAGCGTGGCGCTCCGAGATTCTTTGTTGGCTGTGAGGACGATGAGAGCGAAGACCCGGAAGAGCGCACCCGGACCGACATGGAGCTGTACATGGCCGACGAAGGCGGCGACACGGTGGGTGGCGGTCCCCCCCCCCCCCCCCCCTCTTAGGGCCCTCTGTTGTGGCGCGTCATTGACCGTCACATCCACACGCGCGGCCTCGGCGTCCCGTTGCACCGCCGCCGGCTGGTCGGTCGGCTCGGAGCTTCAGGTTACCCCGGTCAGAGTGGGGCTACCCTGCTAGACTCCCGACAGCCAGCCGTCGTACAGATGTCCCGTTTCATGTCGTGGCGCACGGGCCAGCTGACGTCGTGTCCTCCGCTGTGTTTGTTTTCCCCCAACAGCCCCCCGAGCGCCAGATTGTGGTGGGGATCTGCTGCATGATGAAGAAATCCAAGTCCAAGCCCATGACCCAGATCCTGGAGAGGCTGTGCAAGTTTGAGTACATCACGGTGGTCATCTTCCCCGAAGACGCCATCCTCAACGAGCCTGTGGAGAAATGGCCTTTGTGTGACTGCCTCATTTCTTTCCACTCTAAAGGTGGGACACCACACACACACACACACACACACACACACACACACACACACACACACACACACACACACACACACACACACACACACACACACACACACACACACACACACACACACACACACACACACACTCTTTACAAAGCTGGTCGTCACATGCTGTGCGCGCACTGACCCCCACTATAGTTGGCCAGTGTCTCCTGAAGAATGACCACATAGAATTAATCCATGCACATGCCAAACCGACACCCTCATATGAAACAATACGAGCATTATGTGACATCCAACATACGGTAGCTGATACGGGCAGGGTAACAGACTGCATTGTGTGGGTGGAGACTGTAATCCTGCAGCACATGATCACATTTGACAAACAACTGGATGATCACACATGTCTGCTTTTTTATTGACTACGTGGTACCGGAGAACAAAAGTGAAATTGTGTAGTTGTGTACTGATAAGTTGATATTTTAAGCTGATAGTTAAGGTTTGTCTTCAATACTCCCCTGTGCTCTCTTCACCAGGGTTTCCCCTGGATAAGGCTGTGAGTTATGCCAAGCTCAGAAACCCTCTGCTCATCAATGACCTGAACATGCAGTATTACATACAGGACAGGTACAACCCAGCTTCCACTACTTAGCTTGCATTGATTGCAGAAGCCGTACCGCGCAACCATGGATATGCTCAAAGGGAGCAGTAGAAGCGGGTTAAAGCCTGGTGCGATTCACTGATGCTTTGTTTTAATTTCAGGAGGGAGGTTTATCGGATCCTGCAGGAGGAAGGGATTGACCTGCCGCGCTATGCTGTACTGAACAGAGACCCAGATAACCCGGATGGTCAGTCCCTCACTGCTCTCTGATCTGTTTGGTGACCTTTTGCGCAACCATTTTTAGATAACAACTCCAGTTCTAGTATTGGAACGTGTTGGCACAGAAGTGGGAGTATATTTGAAACTGCACTCATCCCACGAGTGCTTAACCTTCTCCACCACTGGCAGATCTGTCTGCCTTGCCGTTGTTCGACCATCGAGGCTATCAATTTTATCAGAGCGCAAGGACAGAGCTAATGAACAAGCTAGTTACTAGCTACATATTGCCATCCTGGTGGATTGTTTTTGTCACTTTATGATTAGTAGTTGGACGAAGTAGTCGGACATCTAAATGTAAATGCATTATATGCAACACTGCTAAATAATTGATTTGGAGAATAAGTAAGCAGGCCTTGTGATGATTTCCAATGTTTTCTTTGACACAGCCCTTGCAGTATAATGCTTTGCAAAAACACAAGCTGTATGTGTATGCCATGCACGCAATGCTTCAGTGCACGCCATGTGCACCCAGAGCAGATGACGCAGAAGAGCCCATGAGTGCTTAACTTTCTCCACTACCTCACCGTTGTCCGGCCATCTCCTCGAGGCCATCAATTTTAACAGTGCGCCCGGATGCAAGTATATATTTAGGGCTCCTAAATGGGAGCGCGACGCAGTGTGTAGCACACTGCAAAGTGGTGACTTGCTGCCTCCGGTATTCAAGCTCTGTCTGTAACGCGGTAACAAGTAGACACTTAAGTCTCCGGGGGGAAGCAACTGATCCCTCAGTTATGTATGGCACAGCCGTCGCCTTAAATGTTCCCCCTGTGAAATGTGTCTATAACGCCATTCATGGCGATACAAAGAAACGCCACGCTCCATGTTGAAAGGTGGTGAAACGGTGTGTGTGCGTGTATGTGTGTGCGCGCGCAGCGTGTGCGTTGTGAGTCTGCCCCTTATACGACACGGTAGTACGATACGATAGTACTTTATTGTGAGAGCTGCAAATTTGGGTCTGAAATTTGTCTTGCGTCCCAGCAGCTCTATTTACAAACATCACAGACAAGACATCAGAACAGGACATCAAAAACAGGACATCAAGACAGCCCAAAAATTAAAATAAAATAAAAACAACAGACAACAACAATTAAGGCCCATCAACGTGCATTTGATCTGGGATGAAGTGCCTGATTCAGTTTGAGGATGAGTGGTGAACAAAAGAGCGATTCAGTCTTATCTGTCTTAATGTTGGAACCCTATATCTCCGGTAATACGGCAATAGATGGTAGTAGATTGTACTCAGTGTTCATGACGTGGTTGGGGTCGGAGGAAATGTCGTTAGCCAACCTCAAGTCTGTTTTTATGGGAGGCTGATTCATGCATTCTCTGGAGGGGTGGACCTGCTCTCTTGGAGCAGATTTGAAAGAAGGAGGCACACTGTTGTACCGTGTGGTGTTTCAGCACTGTAAAACACTCATACTCCCCGTGTGGCTGTTTGTTTCTGCGGCGGCTCCACAGAGTGCAGCCTACTGGAGGGGGAAGACCAGGTGGAGGTCAACGGGGAGGTGTTCCCCAAGCCCTTCGTGGAGAAGCCTGTCTGTGCCGAGGACCACAATGTCTACATCTACTACCCCACCTCGGCCGGCGGTGGCAGCCAGAGGCTCTTCCGGAAGGTGTGGATTTCTTAGATCATACGCTCAAACGCCGCCATTCCTACGGCTCGGATGCCCCACTCCACCCTCTCCTCCCTTCCTTTTGAGTTTCAAATTCCTGGAGTCCGAGGATCGAGTTCCACGCACACCCCATTACCACCACCGCCGCCGCCACGCCACGCCACGCCACGCCCGACCACCATCACCACCCCCCACCCCTCCCACAGAGGTCACGTTCCGTAGCTGAAGCAGTAATTTTATAATTGGAATGTGTTAGTGGACCCTCTGCAAGCTTTAGGTCCCCTTACCCTCCCCGCCCATCATCCATGAAGTAACAACAGTAATAGCAGAATCTCAACAGCAATAGTCCAATCCCACTGGAATGATACTTAGCAGGAATCAATTTAAGACGGCAAAAAATGAATAAATACTTATCCAACGGCTGTCCAAATTAAACCTACCCCCTCCCCCACGCAGCGCCGCATAGAAGCAGAAGACGCACATGACGCACATGACACAATGACATGAGTGTACCTGGCTGTTTTCATCACAACAATAGATGGGCTCCCTCCAACTGTGCTGCTGTTGTGCTCGTGTTGTTTCAGATTGGCAGTCGGAGCAGTGTGTACTCCCCAGAGAGCAGCGTGCGCAAAACAGGCTCCTACATCTACGAGGAATTCATGCCCACGGACGGCACCGACGTGAAGGTAGCGTTGCCTGCCCGTCCCCTGTGGGTGAACCGTGTTGTGTGTGTGTGACACCAGACACCCTCCAAGAGGACAGCTAGGCTCTCCACTAGGGCTGAACGATTTGGAGACAAAAATCGAATTGCGATTATTTTGACCCATATTGCGATTGAGATTTAGTATTTGATTCTTCTGTATTATTCACTCAATAAATCATTCTATAGTATGACCAACACAGCATTGGAAGCCGTCAACATATAAACTGCTCTTTCCTTTTGGTCAGGCCTATGTGTTGAGAGGAATTGACCCATGGATTGATGTGATTACATTTTTAATTAACTATTGAATTGTAAAAGAAAAATATATATTTATTTATTTTAATCGCAGCCCCTGCAATTTAGCAAATCGCGTTCCATTTCATCGCAATGTCAGTTTGAATTAGATTAATCGTCCAGCCCTAGCCTCCACCCTGTGTTAAGGAGTGCACAGCCACTAAGGGTTATGCCTCACAGTACAGTGCAGTGCAGCTAATGATTCGGGGCTGTGTATCATGTGTTCGATTGTCTGCGTTACAGATCCCTTTCACAGAGGCGTCTGGGTAGGACACACGGTGTTGTTCATAACATTAATGATGGGTCTGCTCCCTGTGTGTGCCGTCACGCAGACTTAAGCCGGTGAAGATGAGGCTGCGACCCGTGCCGTTGGTACATTAGAGTAGCAGAGCAGAGCCCTAACTAGTGTTGTCAGTGACACCTGTGAAAGGGGTCTGTAATACCTCCATTTTGAGGACATTATGAACGGCGCACAACAATTTAATATGACAGGGGTCATATTAGGGCAGTGCAATTACATTTTTTTTTTCAGAAACATTTGTACTGTATTTATTTGAACATTTCCCATTTGAATTTTTTATATATTTTAAGGGAAAATTCAAGGTTCTCATTTACAATGTGTTTTTTGGAGAAAAATGCTGAATATGCGCGTCATGTTTTCAAACTCTAAATAATTGTTAGAATAATCGGGATTATGATTTTTTTTCCCCCATAATCGAGCACCCCTGCGTCATATATGGTAGTTTTTGCATGTTTGCGTCGTAATTTAAAGCAAAGTAAAGTAATATTATTTTCATACAATTGAGCGGGGATGTAGTGTTCGTGGTTTGCTCTGCTTGTCCGGTTGATGATGTGACCAATGCACGCTCCTCAGGTGTACACGGTGGGGCCCGACTACGCCCACGCCGAGGCCCGCAAGTCCCCCGCCCTGGACGGGAAGGTGGAGCGGGACAGCGAGGGCAAGGAGATCCGCTACCCCGTCATGCTGTCGGCCATGGAGAAGCTGGTCGCCCGCAAGGTGTGCCTGGCTTTCAAGGTGAGAGAACGGGGCTGCTTCCTGGATGCAGGTACACAGCAGTCAACAGAACTCATCACTGGTCTGTCTGTCTGTCTCTGTCTGACTGTCTGGCTGTCCCTGTGTGTCTTTCTGTCTGACTGTCTGTCTGACTGTCTGTCTCTGCCTGTCTGTCTGACTGGCTCTCTCTGTTTGTCTGTCTGTCTCACTGTCATTCTCTCTTTTATCTTTTTCTCTCTTTCATTCTCTCACGCTCTTTATTTTTTTTCTCTCCCTCCCTCCCTCCCTCCCTCCCTCCCTCCCTCCCTCCTCCTCCCTCCCTCCTCCCACGGCAGCAAACGGTGTGCGGCTTCGACCTCCTCCGGGCCAATGGCCACTCATACGTGTGCGACGTGAACGGCTTCAGCTTCGTGAAGAAGTCCATGAAGTACTACGACGACTGTGCCAAGATCCTGGGGTAACAGCTGTTTGTGGTCCGCCATCACCTCCCCCCGGCCCCCCACCCTCCACCCCCAGCCTGTGTACGCTGGCTCGACTACACTCAGTCCCCTGACCGCGGGGAGCAGCGGAGGGTGTGTTTTGCTGACGTGCCTGTGTGTGCTTGTGTAGGAACATCGTGATGCGTGAGATGGCTCCCCAGTTTCACATTCCCTGGTCCATCCCCACGGAGGCCGAGGACATCCCCATCGTCCCCACCACATCTGGCACCATGTGAGTGGCCCCCCGGGGGTCAAAGGTCACCCTGTTTGCTGTGGAAGGATTAAAAACGCTGGTTTTGTGTGCGAAGTAACAACGGGAATCTATTAAATGAAATGGGGTTGCGTTTAATAATAATAATAATAATAATAATAATAATAATAATAATAATGGATTCAATTTATATAGAGCTTTTCTAGACACTCAAAGACGCTTTACAGCGAAGGGGGGACCTCATTAACCACCACATTTGCTAAAGTGATGTTATGTGAGTAAGGTTGTGTGCTGTTCGCACCGCATCCATCAGCCTGGAGCAGCAATGACGACCGTGGATGTTGACAGATCGTTGACATGCTGGCATGACAAGCGTTTTGCATCCAAAGAGAAAGCTCAGTGAAATGCTCTCTTGACTTCGAGTGTGCCATGTATGCGTTGTTGGACCACATTACTGTGTAACTCCTTTGTTTGGTCCATTAAATGGGAAGCCCATTATTAACAGGACAGTAGAGTGGTTTGTTCCGCTTAAACCACAGTCTCCAACATTTGAGTGGACCACTTCTCTCCCAATTTGGAACATTATGCATTATATATTATATATGATTATCGACTTTTCCAGCGGAAATTAAAAAATATTCTTATGTGGTGCCGTAAGCATCTTGTTTTTTCACATTGTTGTTACAGAAACTTCTGGTCTATAGTTGTATTTGCCCGTTGTTTTTAATGTTGTATTTAAATCACATTGATTCAACACTGTTGATAGGCAAAGGACTCCAATTGTCGAACAAAAAGGCCCCCACTTTGGACATTGTCGGACAATCAGGATCAGCAGGGCTGTGATGTAAATGACCTTAATGCTCTACGTGTCCCATTTAGGATGGAGCTACGCTGTGTCATCGCAGTTATCCGGCATGGCGACCGTACACCCAAACAGAAGATGAAGATGGAAGTTCGTAATCCAATGTAGGTTCTTCCTCACCTTAATCCAATGGCCTCTAAGACACCTCTCTCAGTGGCTTGGACCACTACCTTTTAAAATCCCCTTTTTCTTAAAATCTGATCTGATGTTTAATTGCAATACAGCCCTTCTTTTTTATCTTCCAAGAAAAAACTGATAGTATTTCAGTGATAGAGGAGCAGAACTGAATGGTTTCCTCCTGAATGACACAGCCTACATTGCAATATGTCCTTGAATTTGTACACTTGGAAACCGTCCTAACCGGTGATAGCCGGCCACAGTCACGTCGCTGGGTTGGACTTCACTGCCCTCCACTCTGTGTTGCTGCAGGTTCTTTGAGCTTTTTGAAAAATACGCTGGATACAAGACCGGGAAACTGAAGCTCAAGAAGCCGAGACAGCTGCAGGTAAAGCTAACGGCGTTTAGACAACCAAGACGTCTGTGCCACGACCATAAGCACGATTATTTTGGACGTTTATTTTTGAGTTTGAAAACATGATGCATTTATTCAGCATTTCTCTCCAAAAAAAAACACTTAACTGAGACCTTTGAAACTTCCGCTTAAAAAAATCTGAAATGCTCAAATAGAAAATCATGTACAAAAATGCATCCAGCTGTTCTATTTCTATAAAACATTGAATGAATAAAACAAATATACTTAAAAAATAAAACAAAAATCTTTAAACTCGATTATGTTAGTTTGGGGTTCATTTAGCCCAAAAATCAAAATGAAGATAAAAACTGGATGTATTTCCCAGCCCTACCCCAGGTTCGGCGTGGAGGAGGCGTTCCCTGCAGCTCTCTTAACGGTCGGCCGTGTTGTGTGTTGACAGGAGGTGCTGGACATCACCAGACAGTTGTTGGCAGAACTGGGGCAGCACACTGACTGTGAGATAGAGGAGAAGAAATCCAAACTGGAGCAGCTAAGGACGGTCCTAGAGATGTGAGTCTCACCTGGTTCCTCCTTGTTCCCGTCAAGCCCTTTGCCTCATTTGAGGTTTAGGCTCTTGTGTCTGGAGTCAGAGTCTGGTTGAAGGCTCAGGTTTGTAAAGCAGAGAACACAGAAATAGCATAAAAGCGTTTAAGTGCTGTATGCGTATTTTGCAATGATCTATTTCCTAGTTATAATGGAACATTCCAGGGCATACCTCTTTTATGTTTAGTAAACTAGTATACACATTTTTCAAGGCACCTTTTTTGTAGCCAAAATTAAAAGGTGGCTTTTTCAGATACGGTAAACCTTCAAACCTTTCTGATCGCTTATCCGTCACAGGTACGGCCACTTCTCGGGGATCAACAGGAAAGTGCAGTTGACCTACCTGCCACACGGACAGCCCAAGACCTCCAGCGAGGAGGAAGGTGGGTGGAAATCAAACCGAGCCAGTCGGAAAGTTAACCCGACCTCCTCTGTTTACACGGCCGTCACCGTGGACGGCTGTGGAGTGCCATTCAAACCAGCGGTGCTTCAAACGCGCGGTGTGCTTTCTTCTGGGCCGACAGACACCCGGAAGGAAGGGGCGTCCCTGCTGCTGGTGCTCAAGTGGGGCGGAGAGCTGACCCCCGCGGGCCGCGTACAGGCTGAGGAGCTGGGCCGCGCCTTCCGCTGCATGTACCCCGGGGGACAAGGTGAAACACACACGTCCTGTATGGAAGGCTTCCACTGCCCTGTCTCATTTGAACAAGGGGACAGTCGATATATTCTCACGTTGCGGTTGATCTCTTTTGAATGGTGCAGTTTGGCCTACGAAAACACCATTAAATGGTTGACGTTATTATTGTAGGACTTATCCAGTGCCTGTCCCTTCCCCCCCAAATGACTGCTCAACCAGTTCTGTAGCCCAGAGGTTATTTCCTGTCACATTAACATGTGCATAACTTCATGATGATACTATTTCCTCTAGCATCTGTGGTTGCTTGTTGATTTGAAGTGAAGCATTTGTCAGCAATGAGAACCTGTTTATAATACACTATATGTGTGTGTGAAGGCTGTCGCTGGCTGTGCTTGAGGGAGTGTAGTCACCCGTAGCTATTGTCGGCTCCCACTGATCCATATAAAGTCAACACAAGCAGCGAGGAGAGAACAGAAACGAGAGTTAATGGACTTTTCTAACGGTCCGCAAAAGCCCTCGCACTTACACTGTAGAGAGAGTGAGTATGTTTGTTTATAGGGGCTGTCACTTCTCATAATCCCCATACACGCCAATTTGAAGTCTTTTAGCAAACCTCTGCAGTGGAGGAAGGATGATTCAGACACTGACACAGTACGCTGACACAGTACGCACGTCTGCTTCCCCAAAAGTCACTGGAATGACGCACACACACACATAGACACATACACAAACACACACAGTCGTTCTTAAACACGCACATATTTCTTTCACACACACACACACACACACACACACACACACACACACACACACACACACACACACACACACACACACACACACACACACACACACACACACACACACACACACACACACACACACACACACACACACACACACACACACACACACAATCGCTCTAACACACAATCGCTCCCACACCTCCTTCTACACTGTCCCCATTATTTCCCCACTTGCGTCAACAAGCCGAACACTTAACTCCTCCAGACTCCGGCCAAGGACGGTCGCCATGGCGACAAGGGGCCTGTTCCTGAGCCCCCTCTAATCCCATTGTTTCTGTTTCTCCTCCCGTGTCCAGGAGACTACGCCGGCTTCCCCGGCTGCGGGTTGCTACGGTTACACAGCACATACAGGCACGACCTGAAGATCTACGCGTCGGACGAGGGCAGGGTTCAGATGACGGCGGCCGCCTTCGCCAAGGTAACCGCGCGGCGGCGGCGGAGCGGGCGGGGGGGCCACAGCCGGGGTCAACGCTGACGTATTACATCACAGAGATGTGCTCATGTGGACATCACTTAACGGCGAATTATCGTTTTGTTGTCTCTGTCTGTCTCACTGTCTGTGTGCGTCTCTGTCTGTGTCCATGTGTGTGTGTGTGCGTCTCTCTGTCTGTGTGTGTCGCTGTCTGTCTCACTGTCTGTGTGCGTCTCTGTCTGTGTCTGTGTGTGTGTGTGTCTGTCTCTATGTCTGTCTGTGTGCTGCGTGCTCCAGGGCCTGCTGGCGCTGGAGGGGGAGCTGACCCCCATCCTGGTGCAGATGGTGAAGAGCGCCAACATGAACGGCCTGCTGGACAGCGACAGCGACTCGCTGAGCGGCTGCCAGCACCGCGTCAAGGCCCGGCTGCACGACATCATGCAGAAGGATGAGGAGTTCACGCCCGACGACTATGACAAGGTGACCCCCCCCCCCCCACACAAACACACACACACACACCACACACACACACACACACACACACCACACACACACACACACACACACACACACACACACACACACACACACACACACACAACACAAACACACAATCACTCTCACACGCACAGTCGCACACAATCACTCACACAATTGCTCTCACAAACGCACACACACACACACACACACACACACACACACACACACACACACACACACACACACACACACCACACACACACACACACACACACACACACACACACACACACACACAATCACTCTCACACACACACATAAACACCATCTACAGTCAGTTACAGTAACTGACTGTAGATCAGTAGGATTCATAATTTCTTTTTTTTACAATTCAAAAGTTGATTTAATTGCTTGTTTTGAATAATACAGAGCATAAGGAACTTTAAAAAGAAAAATTGCATACTAAATCGCAATCGCAATATTGGCCGAAATAATCGCAATTCGATTATTTCCCCAAATCTTTCAGCCCTAGTAGAGATATATAATGTTTTGTGGGCTAATCAAAGTAGCACAGGTCATTCATGTTTGAATGAAAAGGAACATGTGTCAGGGCATGTCCTAGGATGAGGATTCCAATAGGTCCCACAGATAACCCTAACCCTAGCATACCTATCTAGTCATGGTAGGGTGAATTCGAGTAGGGGTTGGTCGATTACTCAGCTATTTAGAGTACTATCTTGCAGTGCCAAGTCCAATAGGACGTTGAGATCCGGAGACGGCTTGGTACTCAGGACTTCTTTTGAACCAAACTATGACTCGGTTTGTAGCTGTAGCTTACTTTGATCTCCCAGTGAGCCGCTAATGAAATATGATTAGAGCTGAGAGAACTTAGTCCTGTTGGCTCAAGAATCCTGGATGCCCTTTCTTTGATGTTTTGGCGTCCTTTTTGAATGTATGGTACCTACCATGTGGTTTGCTGTGTGTTATTGTGGGTTTGGAATAAGGCTCTGTTCCATTGCCTCTTTTGCCATCCCAGCCCACACATTAACAGGTGTGGACACCTCAGGTCAGATCCAGCTTTTGTTGTGATCCAATATGCCTGCCTTCCTCACAATCGTGTCTGTGGCTCTCATTGTAATCGGTTGTCACAGTCTTGTGGACTTTAGTTATAGTACTTAGTTATGTAGCATATTATCCTGGCTACCTTACGGGGAATGGGTTAAAGTAGCGATTAATATTACATTGCGCTTGGTTCTATGAACATCCTTGTACCGAGCAATATATTGTTTCACTTTCTTATGACAAATGCACTTATTGCAAGTCGCTTTAGATAAAAGCGTCTGCTAAATGAACCTTCATGTAAATGGAGACATTGAGATCTTTTTCTGAACACAGTAGAGGGACTTCCCTGTTCAATCTGTGTTTAGTTTAACACACAAAACACTCGTTGACAAAAGTAAATTAATGTTGAATATCGCTAACTCTACCCCCGGTCACATCCTCTTTGCGCCCTGAGACTTGGTAACGCTTCCCCTTTCAAGAATCAACCCTGTTTGACCAGGTCCTGAAGATCCGATCACGAATTTGGCAAACTGAGTTTGTATTCAATGTCCTAAAGCAGGCAAACTTCCAATGACAAGTGAGGCCACACTAGTCACTGCATTTCCATTGATAATCAGTCTCATCAACGTGCCATACTGCTTTTGTATATTTCCTCAGCTTGCGCCGACCACCAGTGCCTCTCTGGTGAACTCAATGAAGATCGTGGAGAATCCCGTGGGTGTGTGTGACCAGGTTTACACGCTCATCCAGAGTCTCACGGCCCAGATCCGCAAGCGGATGGAGGACCCCACGTCTGCGGGTGAGTGGAAAACAGCCGTCCCTGTAGCGTGTGATGAATAATCAATAAGCACTGGGTCAGATGAAACCACAGCCGCCGTGGAACAACATCCCCCCGCTGCCAAAAGCCAACCCTCCACCTCGGTACTTGACTGTTGGCGGCAGTAGCTCAGGAGGTAGATCGGGTTGGCTGGCAACCCCAAGGTTGCTGGTTCGGTCCCCGGTTCCTTCTAGGTGTGTATCAAGGTGTCCCTGAGCAAGACACCTAACCATAACTTGTCCCGGTGAGCTGGCTGCCACCTTGCAGGGTTGACTCCACCGTCGGTGTGTGAACGGGTGAATGTCAGGCAATATTGTAAAGCGCTTTGGATAAAAGCGCGATATAAAGGCAGTGTGTTTACCATGTACTTCATAAACTCCGGGCTGCTCAGTAAATTACATCAAGTGTCGAAACGTTATCATTATTGTGAATAATAGATGTGATAACTTTTTAATATATGTTTATGAATGTTATAAATAATTGTATATTTACACTGCTTTGTCCCAACTTCCCCTCTCCTCTCCTCTGTCCGATTGTCTCTCATCTCCTTCTTCCATCCTCTCTCTCCATCTCCCATTTTATTTTGTCTCTGTGTGTCTCTCTCTCTCTCTACCCCTCTCTCTCTCTCTCTCTCTCTCTCTCTCTCTCTCTCTCTCTCTCTCTCTCTCTCTCTCTCTCTCTCTCTCTCTCTCTCTCTCTCTCTCTCTCTCTCTCTCTCTCTCTCCCTCCCTCCCCCTGGGCCCAGACCTCCAGCTGTACCACAGTGAGTCCCTGGAGCTGATGCTGCAGCGCTGGTCCAAGCTGGAGCGGGACTTTCGCATGAAGAGCGGCCGCTACGACATCAGCAAGATCCCCGACATCTACGACTGCGTCAAGTACGACGTGATCCACAACGGCTCGCTGGGCCTAGAGGACACGCTGGAGCTGTTCCGCCTCTCGCGGGCCCTGGCCGACATCGTCATCCCCCAGGTGAGGGGAGGAGGTAGCCTGGCTGTGGCCAGACCGAGCTCAATCGTAGATTGCACGTTGGTCTGGGGAGGCTGCTATCATTTTCTTCAGCACAAGAGGCGTGATCAACTGGCGTAGTTCAAACGACTCTGTTCGCAATTGGCTGCTTGCCAATTGCATGTCAATGTTAAACCAGCCAATAGCACGCCGGGGGAAAAGCCAGCTTGCCGATTGGCTCCAGGAAAAAGCGGAACAGAAACAGGAAGTGAAGTATCGCTCATCCCCAGCCCCTGTTGCAGGGCAAATCCAAATCGCAGACAGAACGGGCTGGGGATACCCAGTCCAGGGAGGACAAGCGAGGCCTCTGTGTTGGATAACGTGATTGTTTCTAAGAGACGCAGAACAGGGTCTATGGCTGCAGCGCAGTCTTTCAGTTTTGTCTGACTTTCTCCGGAAAAAGGAGCCAGTATCGAGCGCCGAGGATGTCCACAGCCTGCCTGTAGGTGTCCTGGAGTAAGATGCTATGACCTTGCTCATTAAGTGTATCTCAAAGGTTGGGTATGGGATTTGCGAAACGCCAGCAGATTTTGAAAATACACAACTCAAATGGTCCTATCCCCTCTCCTTCAACGCTGACTCTGACTCCACCCATTCCAAGTACATGGACGCGCAATCATGCACGAGCGAACAGAGATGCAAGACAGTAGCTAGTTAGCTCCAGTAGCTACCGCAGGATAACAACAAACAGAAGCTTGCTCTGGGTCACGAGCTTTGAGTTTGAGTACGTGCACGAAGGGGTCACGCGCGGGGGGAGGGGGAGTGCAGTACGATTGACATTTGATTGATGTACTTACTGTCCAATGCCACTCGGTGGGTCTGGAAATCATTGGCTGGAGTTTTTCGAGCCCTGCCCGTTCCACAGATGATTGACTTGTTTAATTTTCATGTCAGTACTTCTAACTCAGTGGCTGTAAGAGAATTCCATACCCAACCAAACTACCCAAACTACAACAACAACAAACTGATTCACTGCTAGTTGCTTTGGATAAAAGCCACTGGTAAAAAAATTCAATGTTGTGTGGGGCTGTGGCAGCAAACATCAATGAAATCAGTCACAACCCTTCTATTTGTATGATATCTTATCTGTGTTAACCCGGGGTGTGTTAGTGCTTTCTGCCTGATCCCCCTGCGTGTTTATTGCTTTTCCCTTCCCTCCAAACATGTGTGGTAGGGCTTTGTGTTGGGGTGCATAGATGAGTGCTCCTGTAAACACGCATTTGATGCTCAGTTACCCTTCCTATGGGTAAATCCAGATAAAAGAAATGCATTGATAAGGATAATGCCCTCATGATACATAATCATCGCATGATTATATATTGTTGTAGCCTGTTACATAAAAATGACAGCTTAACATGTAATAGCTAGCTACAAACAATAGCAGTTTGTAGGTTGATTTTGTAGGTTGCTTTTGCATGTCACGCTATCATCTTCAAAACCTTGGACATCGCCGCAGCATTGTAAATGTTAGCTACACTCTAGATTTACTCAGCCCTGAGAACCTTCTCAATGGTACACGCAGACAAGACGGACAACAAACACAAATGTGTGGTCGGGCTGTGCGATTAAACTAATTTGATCTTAGCGTCAAACGATCTCCAGACTAATACAATTGAGTTTAAACTATTCTGTTATTTTTTTAAGTATCTTTATTTTATTCATTAATTGTTTAATATAAATTGCAGAACAGCTGGATACATATATGATATTTGTACATTATTTTCTATTTGAACAATTTGTGTATTTCTTTAAGGAGAGTGTTTGCCATCCTGGTTTCAAACTCAAAAATAAGTATAATCTTGATTTCAATATTGACCAAAATAATGGTGATAAAGATTTTTTCCATAATCAAGCAGCCCTAATGTGTGGTGGGATTGTGTGATTGTCAGGAATACGGCATCAACAAGGCGGAGAAGCTGGACATCGCCCATGCCTTCTGCCTGCCGCTGATGCGCAAGATCCAGATGGACCTCCAGAGGACCCACGAGGACGAGTCGGTGAACAAGCTGCACCCCCTGTGAGTCTCCAGCGGCGACCCCCAACCCCCCCCCCCCCCCCCCAAAAAAAAAGTTATATTACATGTCGGTTTGAATTTGATTAATCGTTCAGCCAACAGGCTACATGGATGTCTAGGTAAGGGTTTGAATGGGTTTTCTTTTTTTTCAGGTACTCTCGTGGCGTGATGTCCCCCGGACGCCACGTCCGAACCCGCCTCTACTTCACGAGCGAGAGCCACGTGCACTCGCTGCTGAGCGTCTTCCGCTACGGGGGTCTGCTGGATGTGAGCCCTGCAATGCACTTCACCCTGAGCCTCACACAAACACCTCACACTACCCCCCCCTCCACACACCTCAACTTACCCTCACCCACACACCTCCTTACCCTCACCCACACACCACACCCTTACACCTTACCCATATGCCTCACCCTTACCTTCACCCACACACCTCACCCTAACCCTCACTCACACGCAACCCACCTGCACAGACTTGCCAAAAAACCTTACCCAACAGACATGCACCTTTACAAATAGGGACCAGAAGTGGATTGTTTGATGAAAGTTGGACTGAAGTGTTGGCGTGTGTGTGTGTGTGTGTGTGTGTGTGTGTGTGTGTGTGTGTGTGTGTGTGTGTGTGTGTGTGTGTGTGTGTGTGTGTGTGTGTGTGTGTGTGTGTGTGTGTGTGTGTGTGTGTGTGTGCCTGTGTGTCTCTTAGGAAGAGAAGGACCAGCAGTGGAAGCGTGCGATGGACTACCTCAGTGCCATCTCTGAACTCAACTACATGACCCAGATCGTCATAATGCTCTACGAGGACAACAAAAAGGTATAGTTTTTGGTTCTACTTCCCTTAAAGGTCCCATGGCGTGAAAATCTCCCTTTATGAGGTTTTCTAACGTTAGCCCATTGGCTAAAACTTGTGTTCAGTGTAAAACGAGCCCGCTGCTCGCTGCGGGAGGCGTGGTGCCTAAGCACTGCCCGCTGCCGTGGCGGCGGGGTTCCGGCGAGAGAAAATTGCGGTCAACAATCCCTTTCTCCTCCATGTCGTCATTCAGTCTACTTCAGTTTGATGTGGACGTGAAGAACCAGAGACCGGAGAACGCAGTCGTTTGAGATCCATGATATCTTCATGGAGGCTCACACAGCTTTTGGCCGTGATAATATATATTATATGATGTAGATATCTATGTATAATATGATATTATTTAGATATAGAGCTCCAGGACTCCCGAATATTTACAGAACACGGCTAAAGGCTGTGTGCGCCTCGCGATACATCCACTCTGTAAACAGAGCGCATGGTACCGTGGCTGCAAGCTAGTCAGGGCCACACCCCCACCCTCCTCCTTGACCTGCCTCTCTCCTCCTCATTTGCATTAGAGCTGCAGACAATTAATTCAAAACAGTAATTCTGCACCACGGCTGAATTTCGGGAATGTCTTCAAATACTGTGTTAGGGGCCCGCTGATATCTATAGTTAAGCATCCATAAAGTAGCATGCCATGGGACCTTTAAAGTTTTGCTCAAACGCTTTTAAAGTGGACATATCATACCACCAGGTGTGAGTGTGATTAGCCATTACAAGCAGGTTTGACACAAGGCTGCACATTTTTAAAACGGCTTGCAATGGCTAATCACACTCACACCTGGTGGTATGATATGTGCCCTTTAACAATGTGTCTATGAATCTGTATACACCTATATTTTGCCCGTATTTGATATTTCAACGTGAAATTGTGAAAATATGAAAATATGAACAAAATTAAGCACTGAG
The DNA here is from genome assembly GCA_900291075.1 of Melanogrammus aeglefinus. NCBI lineage: Eukaryota > Metazoa > Chordata > Actinopteri > Gadiformes > Gadidae > Melanogrammus > Melanogrammus aeglefinus. The sequence goes on along the minus strand of OLKM01002282.1, from coordinate 13,920 downwards.
CAGAATGGCAAATGACCAAATTAGGGTCTACCCCGTTGGGAATGACAGAACAGAATTCTGCAACAGAACAGCCTCCTGGGACAGCAGGTCCCGGGAGGCTGTTCTGTTGCAGAATTCATTTAATTTATTTATGTATATTCATTTATTCGTTGCGTCATTTATTGAATAACAGCGCCATGGAAAATGCCCTCCGGGCGATGCAACGTGGAGTATGTGCTAGGGCTGCTTGATTAAGGAAAAAAATGTTTGTCAATATTGAAATCACGATTATCAAACCATTATTTTTGAATTTGAAAACACAATACATTTATTCAGCTTTTCTCTCCATAAAACACTTTGTAACAGAATTTCTGGAAAAAATACACCGAATATTAAAATAGAAAATATTCAATATAATGTAAAAAATGGTATCCAGCTTTTCTCGGGTTAGGGTTAGGCTTATAATTAAAGAAAATTAAAAAAAATTAAAAGTTTCTACTCGATTGTTTTAGTTTGGAGATCGTTTGACCCAAAAAAAACAAAAATAGATGAATTGCACAGCCCTAGTGAGAGCTCTCCAATCTCCAATCTGGCGTGTCTGCTGGCCCTCCTTCTCCACAGGACATCTCGTCGGAGGAGCGCTTCCACGTGGAGCTCCACTTCAGCCCGGGGGTCAAAGGGGTCGGTGAGGAGGAGAACGCCCCTACCGGCTTCGGCTTCAGGCCGGCCTCCTCAGAGGTACACCCACCGCCTACTGCATAACAACCCTGGATCAAACACCAGTTGGCTCTTCAGCTGGCCCTATTTTCTCACACTGTTTTTATGCACTGTTGAAGCACTCCCTCATGTGAATATTGGCTTCTATAGTATTCTTCTTATATATTCTTTCCTTGCATATATATTTTTTTTACATTTTGTACTTTTGCACATTTATACTTGTTTTTTACTCTATTCTGTTTGTAACATGGCAGTAGTTTGCTGCTACTGAAAGTGCAATTTCCTGAGGGAACCTTCCCAAGGGATTAATAAAATTCCTATCCATCATCCATCCATCCATCTATTTACCCCTGGAACAGGATGTTGTGGGTTATTTTATTGCAGTGGGCGTGTGACAGAGTGAATCAGCTTGCCACGTGTTCCCCTTCCAGCTACTTCAGATTAAATTGTCATCTTGACAGGTCAAACCGGGTCCTCATTGAAAGCAACGAATGCTGAAAAAGCGCTCTGCAAGATGGAAAGCGCAGCCATTTGCCCTTTCTGTAGTGTTAGGGTGAGGGTTAGGGTTAGAGGGTGAGGGTGAGGGTTTGATCCTGTCATCTTGACAGGTCAAACGGGGCCCTCACTGATAGCGATGAACGCCGACAAAGCACTCGGCGAGATGGAAAGCGCAGCCGTTTGACCTCTCTGTCCCCGATGCTGCTGCGTCGGGGGGGTGGGGGGG